>SNVD02003171.1:0-17446 GCA_013180625.2 Boswellia sacra
ACCATCTTCACAAAACTCAGGTATGTCTCTCCAGGACATTGTTAATGCACTTGCCACTAACACAATGCAATTCCAGCAGGAAACTGGGGCAATTATCCAAAACCTGGCAAATCAAATGGGACAATTGGCTACTAGCATGAGCAAATTCGAGGGCCAAGACTCAGAAAAATTATCTCTCAAACGGTGATCAATCCAAGATTGAGAATGCCTTGTGTGCACTTTGCAAATGGGATGCAATTAGATGTCCTGCCACAGAATCACAAACTGATGAAGAAGATGACACCCTACTTCCTTCCCATGGAACAAGAATCATCCCTGAGGTGGCGTCTTAAAATTGCTATTCCTTCTTATGTTACTCCTCCACCTTTTCCTAGCAGATTGGCAAAATTGAAGAAGGAGGAACAAGAACAAGAAATCATGGAAACTTCTCACAAAATCGAGGTAAGTATACCACTTCTTGATGCTATCGATCAAGTACCTCGTTATATAAAATGTCTCAAGGAGTTATGCACTAGCAAGAGAAAGTTAAAAAGAAATGAGAAAGTAAGTGTAGGGGAAAATGTTTCAACTGTACTACAAAGAAAAATTCCTCCGAAATGCAATGATCCAGGTACGGTCACCATTCCATGCACCATTGGTAAAACCAAGTTTGAAAAAGCTATGTTAGATTTATGAGCATCTATTAATGTCATGCCATATTCTATTTATGCTTCTTTAAATCTTGGACCTTTTGCGAAAACTGGTATTACCATTCAGTTTGCTGATCATTTTAATGCATATCGCAAGGGAGTTTTGGAAGATGTGCTTGTGCAGGTGAATCAATTGGTTTTCCCAGCAGACTTCTATGTTCTTAAAATGGAGGATGAGACATCTCCTAATCCAATACTGATTCTTTTAGAGAGACCATTTGTGAAGACTGCCCGAACCAAGATTGATGTTCATGATGACATTCTCACCACGAAGTTTGATGACGAGGTGATTTGTTTCAATATTTTTGAGGTAATGAGGTACCCTAGTGACTTGCATTCTTTTTTTGTAGTTAATGTTATTGATTCATTGTCACAACAACATTTTGAGTTAACTCGCAAGGATGGATTGAAAGTGGCTTTTAGTGAGCACATAGGGACAAAAAACTCCAAGGAATCAAGAAGGTTGATAAAAGTGTCCAAAGAAATGGAGAAAGCTATGGCAAGCTTAGATGAGACCATAGCCATAACCACAAATAGGTATGATGTTTCGTGCATTCAATTTCCTTTATCTAATGTGAAACTTCTCCCTTCTGTGATGAAAGCCACTACCTTGAAGCTTAAGCCTCTTCCAGATCATTTGAAACATGGATTCTTGGGTGAGAATGATACTTTGCCAATTATAATAGAAATGGGCCTTGCACCACTACAAGAAGAGAAACTCTTCCAAGTACTTAGAGATCACAAAATAACTATTAGGTGGACGATTGCTAACATCCAAGGCCCAGCCATATGCATTCAACAATTCTTGTTGGAAAAAGGATCCAAACCCACTAGAGAAGCACAGCGGAGATTGGACCCTCCCATGATGGAACCAACGTTGGGCTGAGGACGTTAAACCAAGCGCTTATTGGGAGGCAACCCAATGTTTTTGAAAAATAAATAAAAGAAAAGAAAAGAAAATTAAAATAAGGTAATAATGATCGATTTTTGTGTCTCGAGGAAATTCCTTTCGTAGGTCATCAAATTGATCAGGTTTTATCTCTTTTTGTCATCTGTCTTATTTGGTTTTATATTTTTTTTCACTTGTTTTTGACTTTTGTTTGTTATTGTGTTGTTATCTCTTTTATATGTCTTTAGTTTCGTTTCTGCTCTTTTCTTTTTCTTTTCTTGTGTTTAATTTGATTATTTAGTACTTTGTGCTCATTTGTGCAACAGCTTGAGGAAACATCCAAACGGGAGTTGAAGCCATTGCCCGAAGGTTTGAAACGTGCATATCTTGGAGAAGAACAGACTCAATCATATTATTGGTAATATCTCTCTTTGTCTCCTCTTCAATGGATGCTGATATCTTTCTGTCGAACGTTCGTAAATATTTCCCTTCACTTCCTCAAAATGCTATGTTTAAAATTTATAAAGTACGAATGACCAGACTTTGGGCGTTAATGCTCCTAAATGTGCCTGCGGATATCCGATGGCTTATCGAAGCCAAGGTGAGATTGTCCGGTGAGCCGGACATTAATCTCGCAAAATACATGCCTGGTCTAGGAAATAGCTACTACGCCAAGAGGCGAAGAGCGAAAAGGTTACAAGTATGTTATAAATGTGCTAGATGGAATTGTAACCAGACTTGTCGTTCATTAGTTTTTGTGTCCAGAAATAGAGAAGATAAACTGTCATTTATTAAGAATGGTCTGAGTAATGAGTCGCTGGATAATGTTTTATTAACTCTTGAGTCACATTCTTGTGGACTTGTTCAGCATGAATTGCTTAATCTATTGACACAATTTCGTGATGAATTGCAGTGTTATAGTCTAGGGAATCTGACTAAAAACGACCCTATTTGCCAGTTTATAAGAAAAATGGATGGGAAGCAAATCCCCGACTCATAGAAGGCGTTTCAGCCGTTACTGGACGTAAAACCAGAGGAAGATGTGAGCCACAATCACAAATACTTGTATATTTGAATGTGTGTTGTTGTTGTCGAATTTTATTTCTTTCTTGTTTCGTTTGATCTGATTATCAATGTTGTTTTTGTGTTGTTGTTGTTTGTTGTTGTTGTTTGTTTTAATTTCAAGTTTTCTTTTTTGCAACCATCTGATACCCCCATGATATTACACACGTGTGATACAGTGTTGATGTTTGTCAAACACTCCCGCCGAAACGTTATCTTTACTTTTCATGGCTTCACGTGGATACAAGTGTGGCGGTTTTGTCCAAAGCCCGCCGAAAGTATATCTCCATTTTTCATGTTTCACGTGGGAGACAAGTGTGTAGATTTTGTCAAACCTCGTCGAAAGCATATCTAATTTTTTCAAATCTTGGGACGATAAATCTGCATCGAGCAACCCCCACCGAAATTATGTCCGCATGTGTCAAATTTGAGAGCTTTACGTATGTATATATCCATTCTCCATATTTTCAAATATCATTATTATAACATGTCTTGCACTTGAAAAGCATATTACCTAACGTGTATCATTGTCTTACACAAGGTTAGAGCACTTGTAGAAATGGAGAAAACACCAATTCGGCGATTCCAAAATATATGCGTATTTTGTGGATCGCAATTTGGTAAAGATGGAGAGTTTACCACAGCAACTCTTGATCTTGGTAGGACATTAGCTGCGAGGGGTATTAATTTGATTTATGGAGGGGGTAGTCTTGGGTTAATGGGGTGTGTGTCGACAGCTGCATCCCTAGGAGGGAGTAAAGTTCTCGGCATTATCCCTAAACCATTAGCTGTACGAGATATCGTAGGCAATACAATCGGGGAAGAGTTACAGGTCTCTAGCATGCATGAGCGTATTGCACATATGGTCATTAAATCTGATGCATTTATAGCTTTGCCCGGTGGTTATGGTACATTAGAGGAGATATTTCAAATCACCTCTTGGGCACAGCTAAACGTCCATCGGAAACCCATTGGTTTGTTAAATGTCAATAATTTTTTTGATGGTTTGTTGTCTTTTCTTGATCAAGCAGTAGAAAAAAACTTCATCTCACAGTCGGCAAGTCAAATCCTGGTTACAGCTTCAACTGCAGGGGAGTTCATTGACAAATTGCAAGCATTTGTCTATTCGCCTGATCCAACAATAGCTCGGATAGATTGGTTTGCGGAGGGCAATAAAAGGCCTAAACTGGATTTAGCGCTCCATCTGTAATCTTTATCTGCTGGTTTGCTTCACTTTTGTTTGCTTTCTTTTTATTGTGTTTATTTGAGAGTTTTCATATTATTTCTTTTGAGCTTTTTCAGGTTATTTCTTTCGTTCCAGGTAATATTTTTATCTTGGATTTTGAGAGTGGTGGCTTAAAAAGTTCAAGTACCTCTTGAAACGATTGTGGAATCTTCTTCATCCATAATGGCTGAATAAGGAGGCTAACTTCTAAACTTTTTAGACCATTCTAACTGACTTGTTTGTGTTTGCTGACTTATTGGACTTTGTTATTTTATGAGTAAGTTTAGTTTTATGTAATTTAGAGTTGTTATGTGTTTTAGTCTTTATCAGTTTCGATTCAAAAAAAATTGTGGAAAAAACTTGAGAATGACAGAATATGGGGTTTCTTTAATCGTTGAAATGCATTCTCTCTAAATAAATCTGTAGTTTGTTTATTTCATATGTTTGAAGTGTCTTGTTTCTTGTTTTGTTCTTTCATAATAAAGGTATATAGGCTGGAAACCTAAAGTCTGCGGTCTACTGGTCCTAAGGATTGTTGAAATATACAATCTTGACTCAGGTGTAACAACGCCACGTACCTTTTTTCTTGCATTTTGTGGGTCGATGATAAAATAATGATTGAATTAAGAATAACTCTTGGAAAATGATAAATGATGCATGGATCTATGTGCTTGAAATGTTTATTGGTTTTCGCTTTGCTTTTGATTCCTTGCGCAACATTGAGCACTGAGCTATTATCACTGAGTTATTTGTTCACTTAGAGAAAGTTATGTAATTTAAATGCTTCTTCAGATTTCAATGAATTCTAGAACTTGTTTGATGGTCACTCGAGGCGAAATCCTAGACTGTACAACATTGGGGAAATGATTTAGGCCATCTTTGGACCGTTTGAGTCTTAATAGCCAACCTTGACTGAAATTGATCCCTAGTTACCCCTTTGAGCCTCTGTAAGCCTTTTTCTTTATTAACTCACTAAAAGATTTCCTAACCTAAAATGAATTTGTTCCAAACAGTTTTTATCCCATGGAAAGAGATACTTGTACTACTTCTAACTAAATTAAAATTTTGTTATTTCCAGCAACAATAACTAAATATGGGGTTTTGTGTGAATGATTAATAACCGAATACAAGGCAAATAAAGAATAACACAACACAATATTAAATGAATTGAAAATTCAATGAGAGACACTTGGTTAAGGGTTCTTTCTTTGCCACAAGATATGAATTTGTGAATTAACATAGAATTGTAATCCAATTACAGCATTGAAGTTATCAACCGTAGATAACAACAAGCTCTGTTATCCCAATCTTTCTTTACTTTGTTGTTAAATAAAACAAGCTCTTTATTTAATCTCTATCCATTAAACAACCTAGAACAAGCTCTCTAAGTTTAATTCAATGGAAGCATTACGATGAGAAAGATAGGTTGATGTAAGCAATAATCACACAAGTTCAGATTATTTAACATAGGTTGTATTTTCCAATTGCAATCTCTGATCACAATTTTGCTACTAATGATTGGAAATTCATGACAATTACGGATCAAGATTCTAATCTAGCAATAGACAACAACAGATTATATTCAGTTGGCCATTCCAAATACAATCAGTAAGCAATCATAAGCATTAGATATGGGAAAATACAAGCAACTTCAATTAGAGAATTGGATAACAATTTCTTACACAATCAACTCACAAAATCCATATCAAGGGCTTTGAAATCACCCTCAACCAATTCAGATTTAGTTACACATATTCAATCAGAATAACAAATACAATACAGAGAAATTCCAGAATTGAAAAGGAAAGAAAGAACTTAGCAAATTCTTTGAAAATCTTCTTTGTAGATGAATCTTCTTGGAATTGTAGTTCCTCCTCTTTCAAAATCTTCTTTCTCCTTCAAGAACTCCAAGGGATGAGAGAAATCCAGAAATGCATCCTCCTCCCACTTTTTCCCCTCTTCAAGTTATGAAAATAAAACCCTAAAATGTGTTTAAATACTCTGCTACAGTAACTTGCTACAGTGCCCCGTATTTAATAACATGCTACAGTGATATATGGAATTACAAATATACACTTCTCATACCATTTTTATCACAACTTTCGGTACACTACATAAATTCGTGAACCGTAAATTTCTCCAGAAAATAGACTTCGAGAGCTTTTCAATGGTATATAGCATGTTATCCGGTTAATTGTATATCGATACAATCAACTCCAAGAAATTGGTTGACTAGCAGAGGTGAAAATGAAGGGTTTTACTCCAATTTTGTGTAAGTTCCTCCAAAACTCCTACAAACATCAAAAACCACACAAAAACATAAAAATACCAAGGAATATAGCAAAGAAACATGGACGAATTGATATGAAAATGATATATAAATAGACACTTATCAAATTCCCCCACACTTAGACTTTGCTAGTCCTCGAGCAACTACGACAATCTGAAATAAAACTAAACCGAAACAGAATCAACAAAAAATTAAAACACACAAATGCTTCATCTTGCAAATAGGCCTCAAAGATTGTACTTAATTATAACCCAAGGAAAACTTCAAAATAATGCACTTGATCAAAAATTTCATCTCAAAAATTAGTTTCGCTTCACTTCAATTCCTCAAGTGTGTGTGTGTAGAGCCATTCTCACCTAATCACTTGTAACCCGGATGAGTTTATGCATAAAAATGAATCATATTAATATTGAAGATGTGTGTATAAATGAACTCCATAGGCTTGCTTTTCAAGTCACTCTCCACTAATGTAGACATGCACAACAACCAAGGATCAAATAGGACTTTATTAGGCTTGTAACGTTTGGCTTGGGTGAATGTATGATAAAGGATAATAATTTGGCTCAAATCACCCACAAACACATAAATCATTCAAGACTATGTAGAGCTCAACCCATGAATAAAAATTGCATTCTAGTCATCAAATGACTCTCCCAAACTTTTCAGAACACTCTGAACTCTTTTCTCTTTTTTCTTTTTTCTTTGTTTTCCTTTTTTCTATTTTTTTTTTTGTAGAAGCAAAGAGACAGCACCCCCACACTTTGTTGTTTCATTCTTTTTAAGAACGCCCAAGGGTATAGAACTCTTTTTTTTCTTTTTTTTTCTTTTTTTTTAAACTGCAATTCCACTCCCCCACACTTAAACAATACATTGTCCTCGATGTTTAAGTACGTGGAAGATAAGTACAGATTTTTTTCTCTTTTTTTTTTTTTACAAACATAATAAAACTCACTTGCATTGCTCATGGCATAATCCCACCTCCTCTAACTTCCCAAAACCAGAACATAGCTCAAAATGTAATTGCAAATGATTTACATGCTCATAGGTAAGGGATAAACTGTTTGGAACAAATTCAATTAAGGTTAAGAAATCTTTTAGTGAGTTAACAAAGAAAAAGGTTTACAGAGGCTCAAAGGGGTAACTAGGGATCAATTTCAGTCAAGGTTGGCTATTAAGGCTCAAACGGTCCAAAGATGGCCTAAATCATTTCCCAATGTTGCACAGTCTAGGATTTCGCCTCGAGTGACCATCAAACAAGTTCTAGAATTCATTGAAATCTTAAGAAACATTTTAATTACATAAACTTTCTCTAAGTGAACAAATAACTCAGTGATAATAGCTCAGTGCTCAATGTTATGCAAGGAATCAAAAGCAAAGCGAAAACCAATAAACATTTCAAGCACACAGATCCATGCATCATTTATCATTTTCCAAGAGTTATTCTTAATTCAATCATTGCCTTATCATTGGCCCATAAATTGCAAGAGAAGAGGTACGTGGCATTGTTACACCTGAGTCAAGATTGTATATTTCAACAATCCTTAGGACCAGTAGCCCGCAGACTTAAGGTTTCCAGCCTATATACCTTTATTATGAAAGAACAAAACAAGAAACAAGACACTTCAAACAACATGAAAGAAACAAACTACAAAGTTATTAAGGAAGAATGCGTTTCAAGGGTTAAGGAAACCCCATATTCTGCCATTCCCAGGTTTTTCCACAATTTTTTTTAAATTGAAACTGATAAAGATAAAAACACATAACAACTCTAAATTACGCAAAACTAAACTCACTCATAAAATAACAAAGTTCAACAAGTCAGCAAACAAAAACCAGTTAGTTAGAATGGGTCTAAAAAGTTTAGAAGTTAGCCTCCTTATTCAGCCATTATGGATTGAAGAGATCCAGAATGCGTTTCAAGAGAACTTGAACTTTTTAAGCCACCACTCTAAAAACCGGATTAGAAAATATTACCTGGGACGAAAGAAATAACCTGAAAAAGCTCAAAAGAAACGACATGAAAAATCTCAAATAAACACACTAAAAAGAAAGCAAACAAAAACGAAGCAAACCAGCAAATAGGGATTACAGATGGAGGGTTAAATCCAGTTGATGCCTTTTGTTGCCTTCTCCAAACCAATTTATTCGAACCATTGTTGGATCAGGTGAATAGACGAATTCTTGTAGTTTGTCAATTAACTCTCCTACAGTTGAAGCTGTAACCAGCATTTGCCTTGCTGACGGTGAGATGAAATTTTTTTCTACATCTTGATCAAGAAAGTACAACAAACCATCAAAAAAATTATTAACATTTAACAAACCAATGGGTTTCCGATGGATGTTTAGCTGTGCCCAAGAGGTGATTTGAAATATCTCCTCTAAATGTACCATAACCACAGGGCAAAGCTATAAATGCATCAGATTTAATGACCATATGTGCAATACGCTCATGCATACTAGAAACCTGTAACTCTTCCCCCATGGTGTTGCCTACGATATCTCGTACAGCTAATGGTTTAGGGATAATGCCGAGAACTTTGCTCCCTCCTAAGGATGCAGCTGTTGACACACACCCCATTAACCCAAGACTACCCCCTCCATAAATCAAATTAATACCCCTCGCAGCTAATGTCCTACCAAGATCAATAGCTGCTGTGGTAAACTCTCCATCTTTACCAAATTGCGATCCGCAAAATACGCATATATTACGGAATCGCCGAATAGGTGTTTTCTCCATTTCTACAAGTGCTCTAATCTTGTGTAAGACACGTTAGATATTATGCTTTTTAATTGCAAGACAGGTTATGGAATGACATATAAAAATATGCAGAATGTATATATACACCCATAAAACTCTCAAATTTTGACACATGGGGACATACTTTCGGCGGGGGTTGCTCTATGCAGATTTATCGCCCCAAGATTTGAAAAAATGAGATATGCTTTCGGCGAGGTTTGACAAAACCTACACACTTGTCTCCACGTGAAGCATGGAAAATGGAGATACACTTTCGGTGGAGGTTGACAAAACCTCCACACTTGTCTCCCACGTGTACTTATGCCATAGGGTAGTCATATGGTTTGTCAAAAAGAAAACTTGAAATTAAAACAAACAAAATCAACAAACAAACAACAACACAAAAACAACATTGATAATCAGATCAAACGAAACAAGAAAAAAAATTCTACAACCACAATACACATTCAAATATACAAGTAGTTGTGATTGTGGCTCACATCTTCCTCTGGTTTTACGTCCAGTAACGGCTGAAACGCCTTCTATGAGTCGGGGTTTTGCTTCCCATCCAGTTTTCTTATAAACTGGCAAACAGGGTCGTTTTTAGTCAGATTCCCTAGACTATAACACTGCAATTCATCACGAAATTGTGTCCATAGATTAAGCAATTCACGCTGAACAAGTCCACAAGAATGTGACTCGAGAGTTAACAAAACATTATCCAGCGACTCATTACTCAAACCATTCTTAATAAATGAAAGTTTATCTTCTCTATTCCTGGACGCAAAACCTAATGAACGACAAGTCTGGTTACAATTCCATCTAGCACATTTATAACATACTTGTAACCTTTTCGCTCTTCGCCTCTTGGCGTAGTAGCTCTTTCCTAGACCAGGCATGTATTTTGCGAGATTAATGTCCGGCTCACCGGACAATCTCACCTTGGCTTCGATAAGCCATCGGATATCAGCAGGCACATTTAGGAGCATCAATACCCAAAGTCTATTCATCCGTACTTTATAAATTTTAAACACAGCATTTTGAGGAAGTGAAGGGAAATATTTACGAAGTTCGATAGAAAGATATCAGCATCCATTGAAGAGAAG
This sequence comes from Boswellia sacra, assembly GCA_013180625.2. Lineage (NCBI taxonomy): Eukaryota > Viridiplantae > Streptophyta > Magnoliopsida > Sapindales > Burseraceae > Boswellia > Boswellia sacra. Next base: position 9,999 of record SNVD02003171.1, read on the forward strand.
AAAAGGAGAGATATTACCGATAATGCGATTGAGTTTGTTCTTCTCCCAGATATGCACGTTTCAAACCTTCGAACAATGGCTTCAACTCCCGTTTGAATGTTTCCTCAAGCTTTTGCACAACTGAACTCGAAGCACGGAATAATCAAATTAAACACAAGAAAAGAAAAGAAAAGAAAAGAAAATAGAGATACATAAAAGAAATAAAAACACAAGAGCAAATGAAAGTCAAAAACAAACAACAAAGCAAATGAGACAAATGGCAAAGAGAGATAAAACCTGATCAATTATAATAGCCCATGAGAGTAATCTCCTCGAAACACAAAAATTGATCAATACTACCTTCTTTTCTTTGTCTCTTTTTATTTATATTTCAAAAACATTGGGTTGCCTCCCAATACGCGCTTGGTTTAATGTCCTCAGCCTGACGTTATCTGTCCTCACCCATCAAGATAAGTTGGCTCGTAGAGAGGTACCTCATCGATGTCCTGCATCACTGAATTCTCATAGTAAGGCTTCAACCTGTGCCCATTTACCTTGAATACTTTATCCGTTTTTAAGCTCTTGATTTCCACTGCACCATGGGGAAAAACATTAGTAATAACAAAAAGTCCAACCCATCGAGATCGTAATTTACCTGGAAATAACTTGAGGCGAGAATGAAATAAAAGAACTTTCTGTCCCACTTCAAAATTCTTCCTGGAGATCATTTTATCATGAAATGCCTTAGTTCTCTCCTTGTAAATTCTGAAATTCTCATAGGCATCATTTCTAAGTTCTTCCAATTCTTGTAGTTGAAGCTTCCTTTGTTCTCCAGCAGCATCCATCTCCATGTTACAAAGCTTTACTGCCCACCATGCTTTGTGTTCGATCTCTACCGGAAGGTGACATGGCTTACCATAGACTAACCTGTACGGAGACATACCAATAGGTGTCTTGTAAGCAGTCCGGTATGCCCAAAGTGCATCATTAAGTCGTAGGCTCCAATCTTTTCTGTTCGGATTCACTGTCTTCTCGAAAATGGACTTGACTTCTCGATTTGAAACTTCAACTTGACCACTAGTTTGTGGATGATATGCAGTAGACAACTTATGAGTGATGTTGTATTTCTTGAGCAAGGCTTCAAATGATCGGTTGCAGAAGTGTGTCCCTCTATCGCTAATCATGGCTCTTGGTGTTCCAAAGCTCGCAAAAATGTTAGATTTCACAAAATCTACAACAACTTTAGAATTCTTAGTTCTCGGAGCTCTTGCTTCCCACCCATTTAGAAACATAATCCACAGAAAGTATAAATTAAATATTACCAAAAGATAAATGGAAAAGGACCCGAAATCAATACCCCACCTAAAAGCTCAACAACAAGTATATAGGGGGTTTGTGGCATTTGATTTTTTGCACTTAAATTCCTTTCCTTTGACAAACGGTCACAAGCGTTGCAAAATAAATATGCATCTTTTGAACAATGATGGGCAAGTAGAATCCACAATCAGAACTTTCATTCAAGGGCTGTTCTTTTTGGTCCCAAGTGACCGCCACATGCATAAGAATGACAGAAGGTCAAAATTGAATTAAATTCAGATTCAGAAACACACCTTCTTATCACTTGATCAGAACAATGCTTCCATAAGTTTGGATCATCCCATATGTAATATTTGGCAATGTTTTTAATCTTGTCTCTTTGAGCTCGAGTCAAAGTCCAATTGGTTAGCTTCTTAGTAACTAATTATAACAATATCTGCATACCAAGGGGCTACTACATTTAGAGACACAATTGTTCATCTGGAAAACTTTCTTGTAATGGCAGTGCATTCTTATCATGGACAATGCGATTGAGATGGTCTGCAACTAAGTTTTCACTTCCCTTCTTGTCTTTGATTTCCAAGTCAAACTCCTGTACAAGGAGTATCCACCTGATAAGCCTTGGTTTAGCATCTTTCTTTGTGAGCAAGTACCTCAAAGCTGCATGATCAGAATAAACGGTTACTTTAGTACCAATCAAATAAGATCGAAACTTTTCTAAAGCAAAAATAACCGCTAGCAGCTCTTTCTCAGTGGTAAAATAATTAAGTTGAGCATCATTTAAAGTCCGAGATGTATAGTAAATGGCATGTGGAATTTTGCCAATTCGTTGACCCAAAACGGCACCCACAGAGTAGTCACTTGCATCGCACATGATCTCGAATGGATGATTCCAATTCGGAGATTGGATTACTGGAGCCGAAGTCAAGAGTTCCTTCAGTTTCTCAAATGCCTCTTTGCATTTCTCATCAAATTCAAAGGCAACATCATTCTGTAATAATCTTCATAGGGGCAATGCTATCTTCGAGAAATCTTTGATGAATCTACGATAAAAAACTGCATGACCAAGAAACTAACGAATATCCCGCACACTTGTGGGAGGTGGTAAGGAACATATAAGATCTATCTTGGATTTATCAACTTCTATACCCTTAGCAGAAATAACATGTCCCCGCAATATACCCTGATCTACCATAAATGACATTTCTCTCCATTCAGAACAAAGGTTTTTCTCTACATTGTGGGAAGTATAAGGGTAAGGTTATCAAGGCATTTATCAAAAGAATCACCAAAACACTAAAGTCGTCCATAAATACCTCAATGATGTTCTCAACATAATCAGAGAAAATACTTACCATACACCTTTGGAAAGTGGCAGTGGCATTGCAAAGACCGAATGCCATGCGTCGATAGGCAAATGTACCGAATGGGCATGTGAATGTAGTTTTCTCTTGATCCTCAGGGGCAATGACAATCTGATTATATCCTGAATACCATCAGAAAACATAATGAGAAGGACTGCTAATCTCTCCACTTTGATCAATGAATGGCAAAGTGGAAAGTGATTCCTTGCGAGTTGTCAGAATTGAGCTTTCGATAATCAATACAAACTCGCCACCCGGTTTGGATACGAGTGGGAACTAGCTCGTTGTTGTCATTTTTAACCACCGTAACACCAGATTTTTTCGGAACAACTTGGACTGGACTCACCCACTTGCTGTCCGAAATTGGATAAATCACACCCACATCTAACAATGTCAGGATTTCTGTCTTGACAACTTCCATCATTGGAGGATTCAACCTCCGCTGTGCTTCTCGAGTGGGCTTGGATCCTTCTTCTAATAAGATACTGTGCATGCATATGGCTGGGCTAATACCTTTGATGTCAGCAATTGTCCACCCAATGGCTGTTTTGTGATCTCGAAGCACTCGGATGAGTTTCTCATCTTGTAATGGTGTAAGGCCCTTGGCTATTATGACTGGCAAAGTATCCTTCTCACCCAAGAATACATACTTCAAATGCTCTGGAAGAGGCTTAAGCTCCAAGGTAGGGGCTTTCATCACAGAAGGAAGAATTTTCTCATTAGATAAAGGCAATTCAATGTACGAAACATAATACCTGTTTGTGGTGATAGTTATAGTCTCATCCAAATACTTGCCACAAAGCTATCTCCACTTCTTTAGACACAATGTAGCAACTTTCTGGTTCTTATGAAACTTTCTTGTTCTGTCCTTATGTTTCACTAATATAGCTACTCCAATTCATCTTTATGCGAGTTAATTCAAAGAAATTGTTTGCAAAGATACATGCATCACTGCAAACAACCGAATATGCAGTCATATAAGGGTATCTCATTGCCTCAAAAATATTTGAAGACTAATCACCTCTCGCCAATCAAATTCCCATGGTGACGAGTGCCATCATGACATCAATCTTGGTTCGGGATTGCAGTTTTACAAGAATGCCTCCCTAAAGCCATTGGGTGTTGGATTTGGGAACGTTTCATACCTCCATTTCCAGACACATAAAGGTCTGCTGTGAAAAACCAATTGATTTACCTGCACAAGAACATCTTCCACAACTACCTTGGGATATGCATTAGAACGATCAGCAAGTTGATTACAATACCAGTTTTCGCAAGGGGTCCAATATTCAAAGAAGCATAAATAGAATATGGCATGACATTAATAGATGCTCCTAAATCTAACATAGCTCTTTCAAACTTGGTATTACCAATGGTGCATGGAATGGTGAACGTACCTGGATCTTTGCATTTCGGATGAATTTTTCTTTGAAATACAGCTGAAACATTTTCCCCCACACTTACCTTCTCATTTCCTTTCAACTTTCTCTTGTTGGTGCATAACTCTTTAAGAAATTTTGCATAACGAGGCACTTGCTTGATAGCATCCAGAAGTGGTATGTTTACCTCGATCTTGCGAAAAGTTTCCAGGATTTCTTGTTCTTGTTCCGCCTTCCTTGATTTTGCAAATCTGCTAGGAAAAGGTGGAGGAGTAACATATGAAGGAATATGGGTTTTAGGATTTACCTTAGAAGATGATGTTTTATTCATGGTGGGATTGGTGTCATCCCCTTCATCAGTTTGTGATTTCTTTGGTGGAATCTCTAATTGCTTCCCACTTCTCAAAGTTACAGCACTAGCATTCTCTCTTGGATTGATCAACGGCTGAGTAGGTAATTTTCCTGAGCTTTGACTCTCAAATTTGCTCATGTTAGTGGCCAATTGTCCCATTTGATTTTCCAGGTTTTGGATACTTGCCCTAGTTTCCTGCTGACATTGCATTGTGTTAGTGGCAAGTGCTTTAACAATATCCTGGAGAGACATACATGAATTTTGTGGAGCTGTTTGTGGTGCTGGTTGTGGTTGTGCTTGAAATGGTTGCTGCACCCTTGGTTGATTGAAACCTTGTGGTCGATTTGGTATGGCATTTGGGGCAATTGGTTGATGATTCCCATATCTTAAATTAGGGTGATCTCTCCATCCAGCATTATAAGTAATGGAGAAAGGGTCATACCTTTGCCTTGGTTGTCCTGGAAATCCACCCATGGCATTGGCTTGTTCTGTATCTCCTTCTTGCAAAGTTGGACACATTTCAGTTGGATGGTCCATGGCAGAACATACCCCACATGCATAAGATTGCTGCATATGTCCTACAGCCATTTTTTTTACAAGAGAGGTAAGTTCACAAAGTTGTTGTTCAAACTTTTTGAAGTACTTACCCCTCCATTTACTCTTTTTGGTAGTTGTGGCTCAAATTGGACCTGCTGAATTGTTGGGGAGTATCGCTGCCATGTCACTAATCAACACGTCCTTGCCACTTTCGTTGGTTTTATAACTAGTGCTCCACGCGCTATCAGTGATGCGTTCGAAACTAGCAAAGTATACTAGTCGCACAAGTAATAAAGTGATAAGTAGATATCGTTCCCACGAGGATTGATTCTAATTGAATTCGTTATTTTCCAGCAACAATAAACTAAACAGGGGGGGTTTTGTTGAATGATTAACTAAATGAAATAAGAATGCAAATTAAAGAATAACAAAACAGAAAGTAAATTTGAATGAAAAATCAATGGGAGACACTTGGTTAAGAGTTCATTCTCTGCCACAAGATATGAATTTGTGAATTAACATAGAATTTTAATCCAATTACAGCATTGAAGTTATCAACCGTAGATAACAACAAGCTCTGTTATCCCAATCTTTCCTTACTTTGTTGTTAAATAAAACAAGCTCTTTAATTAATCTCTATCCATTAAACAACCTAGAACAAGCTCTCTAAGTTTAATTCAATAGAAGCATTACGATGAGAAAGATAGGTTGATCTAAGCAATAATCACACAAGTTCGGATTATTTAACCTAGGTTGTATTTTCCAATTGCAATCTCTGATCACAATTTTGCTACTAATGATTTGAAATTCATGACAATTACGGATCAAGATTTCTAATCTAGCAATAGACAACAACAGATTATATTCAATTGGCCATTCCAAATACAATCATAAGCAATCATAAGCATTAGATATGGGAAAATACAAGCAACTTCAATTAGAGAATTGGATAACAATTTCTTACACAATCAACTCTCAAAATCCATATCAAGGGCTTTGAAATCACCCTCAACCAATTCAGATTTAGTTACACATATTCAATCAGAATAACAAATACAATACAGAGAATTCCAGAATTGAAAAGGAAAGAAAGAACTTAGCAAATTCTTTGAAAATCTTCTTTGTAGATGAATCTTCTTGGAATTGTAGTTCCTCCTCTTTCAAAATCTCTTTCTCCTTCAAGAACTCCAAGGGATGAGAGAAATCCAGAAATGCAGCCTCCTCCCACGTTTTCCCCTCTTCAAGTTATGAAAATAAAACCCTAAAATGTGTTTAAATACTCTGCTACAGTAACCTGCTACAGTGTCCCGTATTATACATGCTACAGTGATTTGTGGAATTACATTTCTATCCTTCTCACACTGTTTTGATTACAACTTTTGGTACACTGAATGGATTTATAAACCGTAAATTTCTCCAGAAAATATACTTCGAGAGCTTTCCAACGTATATAATATATCATCGGGTTCATTGTATATCAATACAATTAAATCCGAGAAGATGGTTGACTAGCAGAGGTGAAAATGAAGGGTTTTACTCCATTTTTGTGCAAGTTGCTCCAAACTCCTACAAACATCAAAACCACACAAAAACATAAAAATACCAAGGAATATAGCAAAGAAACATGGACGAATTGATATGAAAATGATACATAAATAGATACTTATCAAGCAGCCTCAATGATACTCCTTTCCATTGGTAAGAGACCCTCATAGAAATATTGAATTAGGAGTCCATCACTAATTTGGTGGTTTGGACAGCTAGCACATAACCTCTTAAATCTCTCCCCCTATTCATGAAGTGATTCTCCATTGTGTTGTCGAATGCCACTAATATCTTTTCTAATATTTGTAACTTTCGAGGCTGGAAAGTATTTCTCCAAAGAGTTTACTCATCTCATTCCAAGTGGTAATGGTACCTGGTGGTAGATAGTACAGCCAATCTTTTGCCGAATCTGCTAATGAGAATGGGAAAGCTCTCAATTTATTTTGCTCTTCAGAAATGCCGGTTGGCTTCATACTTGAGCATACCACATGAAATTCTTTGAGGTGTTTGTTCGGATCCTCTCCTGCAACCATGAAATGGTAGGCAAGAGATGAATTAGTCCAGATTTAAGCTCAAATTCTACCTCAAAATTGGTGCTTATGCATAGCGGTTGTTGATCAATAATTGGAGCCGCTATCTCCTTTAGAGTCTGATCGTTTTCCATCGCCATTGCTTCCGATTCAGATTTGATTGAACTGCAAGAAGATGGGAGGGAAGTATGTCGTGCAAGGTCAAATTCTTGAGGTGGAGTTGAAATTGATCGATTTAGCCTTAAATTCGAGGATTGGAGAAACTCCTTAATTCTCTTAAGTCGTTGATCCGCTTCTCCCTCGGACATAAAAGCCTAAACACAAACAATCAGGAAATAACAATCAAGAATCAGTAGTAAAACAGAATAACAAATTGATTAGAAAATCAATCCCCGGCAACGGCGCCAAAAACTTGATGCGTTCGAACTAGCAAGTATACTAGTCG
>SNVD02003172.1:0-17439 GCA_013180625.2 Boswellia sacra
GTTATACACACACACTCAAAGAATCTTGAATGAAGTAATTTTGGCATTAGAGTTGAAATCATTAACAATCACAATGTCTATGCATTACCTTTTTGCTATTGAATTTGAGAAATCTTTGAGGAATTCAAATGTGAATCAAATTGATGCACAACTCACATCTAGCATTTCAACTTATTCTTGGAGGGTATTAGGTGTGTCGAGGAAGAGAATTTGTCAATAGTTCCCATCAATGGTATCAAAGAAGGAAACCTTGAAGAAGCAAGATATGTGGAAGAATTTAGCCATTCCATCCAGCATAGATGTTTACAAAGAAGGAGGATTATTGCCCTTAAAGCTAAAATGAAGGAATTCCTTAAGACAGTACTAAACTCTTCATTTAAGGAGCAAAGCATTGCCTATTCATCTTAAGAAGTGAAAAGAAACAGAGGGTAAAGAATTGCCCAATATCATCTTGAGAAAAGAAAAGAAACAAGGGGCAAAGAATTGCCCCAATGATCCTGAAAATTATAGGAGATAGAATTGTCTCAATCATCTTGAGGGAAACATACGAAATAATATGGGTGTAAGACATGGTGCTTGAAGTAGGTAGACTGAATTGTTATTAGAGGCTTGTTTTGAGCATTTGATGATTTATTGCAAAAGTTTGTAGTACCAAAAGTCTCCTTTTGTCTAATGCTAAGTCATCTTCAGTATCCTCTCATGAGGAGAACAAGCTGGCTCGCAGTCAGTCTACACCCTCAATGATCACCCAACTCAAGAGACATACATATTGAAGCATAGTCTAGCACTGATTGTTTTTTGTAGAATAACAATACAATATGGAATACTAGGGTAACTACAAAGGAAATGGGCTCAACACCTAGAGGAATATCAGCAGCAGCACGATATGCTAACCATTTGGATAAGACAATTTAGTCTCGATGAGACCAAATAGAAGCATCATGATGTGCAAGTTGCCTGGATCAGGCAGTTCAGTCTTGATAAGACCTAATAGAAGTAGTAAGATGTGCAAACTACTTGGATAAGGCAATTAAGTTTCGATGAGACCCAATTAAAGCAATACAATGTGCAAGTATCCTAGATGAGGTAGTTCAGTCTCGATGAGACCTAACGGAAGCAACACGATGTGTAAGCCGCCTATATCAAGCAATTCAGCCTGGATAAGACCCAAAAGAAGAAGCATGATGTGCAAGTTGCCTGGATTAGGCTCCTCAGTTTAGCACGATGTGCAAGCCGCCTGGATCAAGCTCTTCAGTTCAACACGATATGGAAATCGTCTGGATTAGCCTCTTCAATTTAGCACAATATGATGGTCACCTAGATCAAGCTCTTTAGTTTAGCACGATACACAAATCACTTGGATTAGGCTCCCAATTTAGCATGATATGCAAATTGCCTAGATTAGGTAGCTCAATCTCGATGAGACTTCTCGCAAGCAGCATAATGTGCTAAGATAGCATTATCTCAATAAGACTCAATAATTGACTAAAGCAGCATGATGTGTTAAAAACTTGGATCAAGTTTTTTAAGTAGCATGATATGCAACATGCCTCAAATCGATAACATTATGTAGAGATGAGGATCACCACAATGACAACTACCATAGTTGAAGACAATAAAAGAGGATTACTGTTGAAGATAGTTGAGGACCACAATTAAAAGGAAAGACTTGAAAGAGTCAATCTTGTAGGAAGTGCAAGTACAGTCTAGAAGAGACTCAGTTTGCAAGAATTGCAAATCGCCTAGAACAAGTCAAACTTTCTCAAAAACTCACATGGTCTAGAAGACATCTCCCTTAAAGAAAGTATCTCCCTTGAACAAGCAATCTCTTGGCTTGAAGAAGGCATCTACCTTGAAAAAGGCGTTTACCCTTGAACAAGGAATCTTTTTGCTTGAAGAAGGCATCCACCTTAAAGAGGGCATCTCCTTTAATGAAGACATCTACCTTGAAGTAGGCGTCACCCTGAACAAGGAATCTCCTTTGAATAAGGAAGTTCACCATGAAGAAGGAATTTGAAGTCTACCCTAAAGAATAGATTTTGAAGACAAATTTTGAATTTTACCTTCAAGAAGGAAGTCTACCTTGAAAAAAAGAAGTTCAAATTTGATATTCACCTCGAAGAACGAAACCTGCCTTGAGCAAGGAAGGTCACCTTGAAGAAGGGATTTGAAGAAGAAGAAGATTCATAGTCAATAAACAGGTGGAAAGGCAAACAATTTAGCAACTCATAAAGAAATTTAAGCAACCTTAGTCGATGGAATTTTCAACCAACACACATGAAAATAATTCTTGTAGAGACAAGAAAACAGTCTTTTGAAAGAATACGTCATATAAGGTAAATTTTGAATTGATCTAAAATCGTCAAGAGATGTTCATATTTTGCAGGAACTTACAAGAACGAAGAAGAAATCCCCAATGAATCTAATAGGGCACAACATATCAAGAACTTTCCCAATGAAGAGCAAGAATCTATAAAACAAGCAAACGGAGACAAGAAGTACTCAAAGAAAGGGCATGAAACCCGTTGAATGAAAGGTCTAAAGACTAAAAAGATTTAATATGATAGAATTCTCCCCAATGGGTTTAAAGAAATCAAGAAGCGAAGAATAAAAGTAACAAGCACTTGAAAGAAGGGCATGAAACCCAAAGAGTACAAAGGTCTGAAGAGATTGATGAAGAATAAAGAATAGTCAGCCAAAGGCATGAAGAATGAAAGGTCTGATGACCACGAAGCCTTGCATGAGAAATGTTTTCCCTAATGGGAATGCTTAAGAAAAAATCTTAGGAAGTAGGTGCACTTAATAGTATTTTAAGCCCTTATAATAGGCACAAGCCCTAAAAAGAGGTATACTGAAGAGTGTTGAAAACCTGAAGAAGTAGGTGCATTGAAGAATGTTAGAAATCCTAAGAAATAGGTGCACTAAAGAGTGTTAGAAACCCTAAAAAGTAGGTGCACTGAAGCATGTTAGAAATCCTAAGAAGTAGGTGCACTAAAGAGTATTAGAAACCCTAAGAAGTAGGTGCACTAAAGTGTGCTAGAAACCCTAAGAAGCAGGTCCACTGAAGAGGGTTAGAAACCTTAAGAAGTAGGTACACTTAAGAGTGTTTCATTCATGCGTAGTGTTTCATTCATGCGTCATAAGGAACCATTCCATGCATTAGAAAAATGCATTTGTCTGCATTAAAGAGTCCATATTGTGCATCATAAGGATCCAGTCCATGCATTAGAAAAATGAATTTTTCTACACTGAAGAGTGTTAGAAACCCTAAGAAGTAAGTGCACTAAAGAGTATTAGAAATCCTAAAAAATAGATGCACTTAAGACTGTTTCATTCACGCATCATAAGGATGCATTCCATGCATTAGAAGGATGCATTTAATTGCACTTAAGAGTGTACATCGTGTATCATAAGGTTGCATTTCATGCATTAGAAGAATGCATTTGTCCGTACTAGAAGAGTGCACATCACGCATCATAAGGGTGCATTCCATGCTTTAGAAGGATGCATTTGTTCACACTAGAAGAATGCATATCATGCATTAGAAGGCTGCACTTTAGCCTGCACACTTTTTCTTTGAGAATTGAAGAGGAAAGCAGATGATAAGAAGTCTCACAAAATGCAAATGAGGGCAAAGATGTCAAGACGAGAAGAGATAAGATGGAGTAAGAATACTTTGTCAATCTTTGTGTCTCACAAACTTCTTCAAAGCAGGGAGCAAGCTGTAGACACTAGATTTTTAATGCTTGATGATGAAACATGAAAGTATGATGAGCAATGGAAATGAACAAAGTGGCCTTAGAAGCAAAAGGAAAAAAGTCAAGAAGAAACCAACTAAAAGCTTTTAAAACTGACACATGAATTTAAAAAATCACATAAATTAATCTAGAAGGAATCTGATGAATCATATACCATCGCAAAGCTACAGATCTCTAATTTTCACAAAAATTTATAGATAGCAAATCAGAGTTGAACTCGAAAAGCTACTGACGATTGAATAGCCAGAGGATGAAACAGGATTGCATTGAAAACATGAGAAACTAAGGGGTTTGGTAGGCCACCACCGATCAACGATGGTGGAACAGCCGGCTGGTATTGGCCCTTCAACTTTCAAAAATTTTTTAGTTTAAAGTTTTTCGGGCATTTTATATTGCTCTAAACCCAAAAAGGGTACGTCCTGGGAGCAGTTCTCTCTTCTCCCTCCTATTTTCTTATTTATTTTTTTTACTTAGAATTAAGCATGTTTAGGATTTTATTTTCATGCTTAAAATCATGTTTAGGGTTTTTATGAAGTGTTTTAATCCTTTTGTTGTTTTGCAAGTTGAATAAGCATGTCAAGATAAGTTTGCTTTCCCTCCTTTATTAGCAACATGGTTAGGAATTTATTTTCATTGCAAATTCTTAGAATCGTGCTTTGGAGCACATCTTTAGAATCGTGCCCAGGACCTGACTTGGTAAAAGCTTTGTTGGAATGCCCACTTTTCTTGAAATCAAGGGGCAAACCAATAAAAGAGGATCGGGTTATGACTCTAATGAAGACATGCACTTGATTGGGGATAAGAGGCTTATTAAGTTTCTTAAGGCTGAGGAAGTCATGTATGTTGGAGAACCTTAACCATGGAGCTGCAATAGGATTTTAAAGTCAAGGTATGAAATCTTCAAGGATATGGTAAACCCAAAAGCTCTAGATGTTAGTGAGCTAAACAAAGAAATGGAGAAGTTGATGTTGGGGGAGAAGCCAGCAGTAAAAGAGGCAGCACGCTCGGATGAGGGGACTCATGTTGATCGGTGACGCTTATTGAAGAAGAAATGGCTAATGGATGTCATGAAGATATATTTATTCTTGAGTTATTTGAGGACACTCTATTTGTAAATAAATTTGATGCAATAAAATAGCACTAGACTAGAATTGTCTTAAATGTTTGAATTGGGCTAGAATAGCCATAATTTTACATGATTTTCATAATTTCCATGATTCTTGAATTAGGCTCGAGATGTCATCTCTGGGCTAGAATTGCCATATTTAGAATGTCATGATAGAATTATCTTAATTAGGTAGAATTACCATGATAGAAGTATCAAATCTAGGTAGAATTGCCATGACTTTAGTTTATGGCTTCAATTAGAATTTTTGTTAATTAATATGAATGTATGTATGAATATACCTTGATTAGAACTTGAAAATTGTATGATGCCATAAAGTAGTGATGGACTCACATTGATGGTGAGGGACCATCACTTAGAATGGATAGATATGATGAATATATACTTGAAAAGGCTTGATAAACATTTAATAGACTCACGTACAATGATGAGGAATTCACTATTTATTAAATCTTGAATTGAATTTTTATATTGATTATTTAATTTGCATGAAAATGCTATGAATATTTGAAGTATTTTGAAATACTTTAATTTTATTGTTGAATAACAATTGATGTAAACGTCCTCCCATTTCCCCATGTTTGAAAGGATATGTGATCTATTCTCCTCATCTCTTTCTATGGATGAATATACAACCACGTTGATTGAAAATCACGTCACATGAATATTAAAGATAAAACAAACCTTGTGTGCATAAAATGAACAACATAAGTGGAATGTATAACAATATAAGCTATTCTTATTTGCTATACCTTAATGGAGGCCGGATTTACATATGCGCAAGATGAGTGGCTCATACCTAACTTCCCGAATCTATCTCTGAAGGGATAAGGGTAGTTTAGGTCCTAAAGCAAGGATTACCCCCATTCATTCTGAATTGAATAAGTAGGTGGCGACTCCATTCTCCATATGTTCCCATCGCTTGTTTATGTTCCCTTAAGTCTCAAAAGAGGCTTTGACAAAGTGTTGTGATCCCAAACGATCTGGCGAGATGAAAGCCCTGTTCACAGGGACCCTCCCCTCTGGATCGATGATCCTTTCCTGCAACTAATGAATGGTCAAGCACTGCTCCATGATCTTGTCATACTGCTACACTCTAGTGTTCTCAAACTCGTGCAACCTCCAATGCAAATCTACTATTCCCCTCTCATAATCAGTCACGACCGCCTAGAAATAATATAAAAAATGATCAATCTCGACAAAGAACTGTAAGGGAAGTAATACATGCATACATGAAATCATACTCACTCGATGATCTTGTGCGATCCACATGGCAAGGAGTTGAAGCTGGACACATAGTCAACTCAGTGCATTTTTTTAGTTTATGTGTTAATAGGTATGAAGAAAGTAGCAAAAGAAGAACAAAGAGAGGTAGTCCCATTCGGATCACAAACAACCTCTTGATCGTTAATACCATCGAAGGTGTGCTACAAAGGCTATCCCAAGCGGTTGATAATAGCAATGACAGAACTAGGAAGGTGTTGAAGATCACCAAGTACCACATCTGCATTCTTAGTTGTAGAGTTGCTACCCATGCCAAAGGGAGAAGGCCCCTGAGACCTCTTATGCTTACCACTGAGGTGGGAACCATCGTCCTATGGATGAGTCAGAAGTGGTACCCTTCATGAAGGTGGAGGCACTACAATTGTAACCAAACAATTGTGCCTACGCGACAAGAGATATGTGGCCACCCACTCTAGATAAGTCATGGCATAAGCCGAAAAGAGGAGCTTACTAAAGAACTTCGGCATGACCAGCTCAACAGCTCGCCCTTCAGACATACCAAGAGTGTTCATCATCTTGCTAGTAGAGTATGGGGGTTGTGACATTGATTTGGCCTATTGTGATAGTCTCGAACATGATCACCTAAGTTGAAAGGTCTGGACTTTGATCCCAGAAGCAGTATCCTATAATCAAATAGCTCGCTCATCTTGAACATGTCAATAGTCTAAAGGTCGCCCCATCATTGGGCCAACCCGTCTAATTCACCTGCAAGAAAAGGAGAAGAAATGTCAACTAATTATCAAGATTTCAAATCATTCCAACAATTGAAGCTTACCTTCTCCCAGGTGAGATCATGCATTCAATCAAGCAGAGCACCAAATCATGGGAGATGTCATTCCTTTGGTGAACATTGTTCTAGGTACGGTAGCGTAGGTATCCACGATAAGGTACCTTCAAGGTAGGGGAAGTGAATAGCCCCGTCTCATAAGCCCATACTTGTAAGACCAAGAGTTGAGAATTAATGTCAAGACTCAAGGAAAGTTACAGGGGAAGAGAAATAAAAGATACCTCGATAATGTGACAAAAACGAGGATGTGATGAGTCCATCTGTGGGAAATGTCCAAGTTGAGGTATAAGTTAGACAAAGTCAGTGTAGCCCAATCAAAAAGTCTCACTCGATCCAAATCCTATAGGGCTAGAAGGAGATACACCTTGCTTATACCCAAGGAGTTCACAAAGGGTCTGGTGCTTAACAGATAAAATATGAAACTCCTCACATAATGGTCAACCTCGACCTCATAAGCTCGTTGTGCCCTATCCAATGGCACATGAGGTGATCATAGATAAGGATCTCGAAAGCTTGACTACCAGAAAAAATGCCTAGCAGCTCTTTGATAATTCCTGCATGAATCTCCTAGGATCGAACGCCAATCAAATATGAGCCGTTCACCCCTAAAGACTAAGCCAATCAAAGCAATGAAATACAAACGTGTGATCCTCATCTCACCAAAAGGAAGATGGAACGTATGGGCTGTGTCCATCCACCTAGTAACTAACACCATAATGGTCTGAACTTCACAATGAACCTGCACTGTTAGCTAGCTCATGATGAAGTCCTCAAGGCCCATCGCTCTAATACGCACCTTAACCGCCTCTTTTGTAATGCTAGCTGTCCAAAATGCAACACTGTGGAAATATATATATAATTCTATTCACCCAAGGATGAAGTACATTTGAACCTTTCAGAAGAGAAGCAATAGGAAGGAGGAGAGTTTGGTATTTGTTTCTTTTTAAATTTTTGCTTGTTTTCTTGATTGTTTAAAATAAAATCAAAGAATTAGATCGTAAATAAGAAATTTACAAATTTGAATTAATTAGGGATTTAGGCTAGATTTAGGGATTTTGATTGTGAGATTTGAGTTTTCGATCGTATTTTGTGCTTATTATGTGATTGTGGGCTAAATGGGGTGTGATTCAGATGCTTTGGAGGTTGGATGTGTGCAAAAATGGTGGAAATCGACGAGTTTTGTTGTGACATAGATAATGGTGAGTGTCGATCTGCGCTCGACACTTGACAAAATGTGTCGAGTCCCCTCAGATGCCGCAACCGACACTCACCATCAAGGCATTTACAAAGACATCAAGTGTCGGTTTCATGTAAATCGACTTTTGGGCACCAAAACCACGTATTTGACACTCAACGACATGTAATTGGGGATATCAAGTGTCGGTTTCACGAGCTTCAGATGCAGTTGTCAGTCAACGTGAAACCGACACTCGATAAAAGTGAAAACGAGTTATGTCGATGAGATTTGTTCAGTCCCATCAAATGCCACAACTGACACTTACCATCAAGGCATTTATCAAGACATCAAGTGTCGATTTCGTGTAAACTAACATCTGGTGCACAAAACCATGTATTTGAAACTCGACGATATGTAATTGAGGAATGTCGAGCGTCGATTTTATGGGTTTCAGATGCAGTTCTTAGTTAATATGAAACCAACACTCGATGAAAACGAAAACTAGTTACATCGAGTGTTGGTTACATAATCTGATGTGACTCGAAACTAGGTAGACGAATCCGAAGAGGAGACTTTGTCAAATTCTGAATTCGACTTTGGACGAGGCCGACATCTGACATAGTCATATTGTCGAATGTTCGACTTCCTAGATGCTAATTCTAGCAATGGAGCATAAGTTTCTTCGGACACTCGATTAAGTACATCGAACGTCAGATTATCTCTTCGAGCTCTATCGAGCGTGTCAAGTTCTATCAAGCAGTTTGGTAGATTGCATGTTTTAGCCTTGATTTTTGCCTTTTTTCCATCATATATAACTTTCACGTACTATTTTTTTTTTAAGAGGTTGAAGTAAATGGCAAATGAATTTGGACTCTCTTTCACCCTGAAGACTCTGTATGGTGAGCACTACCATGCGGTTATCACTAACTTGGCCAATTTGGATTGTATATAATGGATTCGTTCGAAGTTGACTAAGAGGCAACAAAACATGTTTCGTAATACATGTTTTGGGTTTCTCTTAGACATTCGAGAGCTGTCCTTTCTATCTCAGTTGTTGCACAATGTGCTTGAGTGGTCGGTTAACATAGTGGGGCATGATGAAGAAATGTGGTTCCTTGTTGAAGGTAAAAATATGGTGTTTGAACTACAACTTATTTAACTAATTTTATTTTTTAGCATTTGATAATTCTAGTTTTATGTTTTTACCATTATTGGCTTATTTTATTTTTTTTCAAGAAAGGCTTGTTCATTTTTCTGCTCACGGTTCGATTTGGTGACCGATTTGAAATTTGCTACCCCCGTGCCACCAATATTCAATGTTTTGAATCTGTGCCATTTGTTGGGTACTTACTTTGGGGTTCAGGACATGCAGCTCATTAATTTCTATCCATTGCTTTGGGCATTAAGTGTGTCAACTATGCCAGATGAGGATGTTGTAAAGCTAGCCTTTTATTACGTTCTAGACCAGTTTTTCATGGGATGGGATCGACACCAATATGTCTTCCATAAGTGGTTGAATTTTGTCAACACATTGGATAGTTTTAACGAGTATCCATAGGGTTTGGTGTCTTATGATAAGACACTTAAAAGGAGAAAAAAAGCCTTGGATGGGAGGTTGGAAAAGTATAAGAATTGAGCAGAAGCAAAGAAGAAGAAGACGATAGGGAAGGAGAAGCATTTCGAGACATATAACTTAGAAGGGTGCCCCTACGCTATTCAAGTACATACTGAGAAACAAATGTTAGATGTGTTTATTAGTTTCTTTGAATTACATTTTGAAATACCTATTGCCACTGAAAAACATTACGTTATTAAGGTTTGGTTGTACATGGTTATGCTGTACATTAGAGCAACATATGGGCAAGCAAACGGGGTGTTTGCAATGAGGATACCGCACTTGTTGAAGTGGAAGACACGTAAAACCCCGTCAGAGGACATCGTCAAAGGCGATGTCATGTTGGTTAGGAGGAGGGTATGTTAGTTTCCACTTATTATTTTTCCTGTTATTAGTCACACTGAATCACTATTTAATTTGATGGCTTATTTGATGTTACAGGCTCTTCCACTCATCGTTTTGGAGCCATCTGAGGCAGAGTAGACCACAGATTGGTACATTAGGCTTGCTGTAGTAATCGGTATCCGAAGAGGTGCACATATGGCCTGGCGGCATCTGTGGATGCTCTTTTACTGTTGGATGAGACGATTGAGCCACTACCCATAGAGGATCCATCAGCTCCACCTCTCCCGGGTCATAGTTCCTCTATTAGACCTGATGTGGGGCAAGTCATTGACACAGCCAGTCGTCTAGATGATCAGGTACAATCTTCGTCATTCGCTTTCCCTCTTAGTCTTACAAATCCCCCCTATGAGAGTTATGGTCATGAGGATTCATCAAGCATTCCTCCCACTGGGCATAATTTCCCTCATAGACCTGATGTAGGGCTAGTCATTGACACAGCCAATCGTCTAGATGATTGGGTCCAGTCTTTGTTTGCTGCTTCCCCTATCAATCCTGTGCCTACCGTGTTCGAGAGTTATGGCCCTGCATGCAAGTTAGTTCCTCCTTCAGGTCGCACGACCACCTACCGTGACATTTCCCCTCCTATACATGATATCCCTCCCAATTCGAAGATATATATTGAAAATTTACTCGTATACTTTTTTCGTTTACATTACTAGTTGATTGGTTTCTCATATTGATTTTGAATAATAATATATCGCTATAGTCATTCCATGATGGCTTCAAGAGCATAGTTTTGCATGAGCTTGTGGGACTCCGAGAAGAGATAACAATGTTACAGGTAGAGAACAAGGACATGCGGGAGGAGATAGTACTTTTGCATCAGGTTGTTATATTATTGGGTGGCCATTTTGGATACGTTGTCACGCTACGTTGGACAGATTAATAATGTAATTAATGATCTCCATGATGTCACAATGCTTAACCCGTCGTGATGGCTTACTGTAATAAAGGATTCGGATGATGGTGTGTGTAACGATGATGACGGTCAAGAGGCAAAAGAACCTGACCTTGTAGAAATTAGGTTCGTGTCCTCGATGCTGCTCCCATAGGCTTTGTTTCCCTTCGAGACCGATAACTGTTTCCAGGAAAGCATAAACAAAGCCCCTTCGTCAGTCCCCCAGGTAGAAAGAGCGCAAGGGTCATGCCACATGAGATAGCCTCTGATGTTCCACATGTAGAGATTAAGGATCTAGTTGTTCAACCCACAAAGGAGCCCACTTACAGCATTTAAAGGTAATGACATAGGATACAGACAATGTATCTAATAGCATCCTATGAACTCGACTTCCACTATTTGACCCACATGCCCCCACACCCAACGCCGATTGCATAAGCTTTGATAGGTGGATGAGTGAGGCATCAGGCGATATTGACTTGGGCATCTGCTTTGTTGGGCGTGAGTTCTTCATGATGTTGACCACGTCGACCGAGTGGCTTGGATCTAAGGTTTGTTTTACTCCTTGTCGTCTCCTCCTGACCAATATACTATTGATTACTATTACTATATCTAGCATATTGATAGCTACTTGCGGATGTTACACTGTAAAGCTCGAAAAATGGGAGTAGATGTTGTGCAGAGGTCTACATTCTTGGACACAACTTTTTGGGTAGGCATTTACAAAACATATGAAATTATAATATATTAGTGATTCCATAATTGTGCCTGTTCAAAAGTTAGCTAACCGTACTTGTTTAATTGTAGGCAAAAATTCAATCGCTGTGGACACAATTCGTGAACAAATTGGATGATATTGATTGGGTGAACGAGTCAGATCTTGTCCAGTTTCCCCTTGGGGAGATGCCCCTCATTGGATGACCATGGGTCAATGTGGACAAGGTGATCCATTTATATTTTATGTATTATTCTGTGCTGTTTTAGTGCAAATGTTACAATTGATTTCTATGTTGTCTACTTTTTTTTCAGCTCTATGTCCCTGTTAACATCGGGGGCAAACATTGGGTGGCAGTCGAAGTGAATTTGAATCGCCGTGCAATAGTCATATATGACTCATATATTACAAATAGTTCCACCGACATAGTGAGGGACATAGTCCGGTGCTAGGCAGAGATGATACCATGTATGGTGTCAATGGAGATTTACAGTATTCCTAAGTACCCCGCAACTCCTTATGACATTGAGCGCATCGAGGATTCATCCGAGGTACTGCAACAAGAGGCTAGGGGAGGAGCATGCAGTGTGTATTATTTGAATTTCATGGAGTACTTAGATGGGGGTGTTCTATTTGCCAACATTAAGGCATTCATGGATGAGACACTTCTACAAAGAATGGCATTACATCTTTGGGCTCATCGCATTCTTCCACAGGCAGAGGATGCCGTTTTAGACACCACAAGGCTGCGTTCAGACATGCCTGCCAATGTTAAGCTATAGCCAAACACGAGGGCACCATGATTTTGTGTCATGCACGGTATATGCATTGTACCACGATTTTTGGGTACATGTTTTGTATAGTTAGACGTTTTTGTCCACATATATTTGACTAGTTACATGTATCAGTTATAGAATGTATGTCCTGCATATATATTTTGTCTACTAGCTCGTTTTTTTCATGTGTATCGCTACATACTTGTATTGACAATTTAAAATGTCAATATTCAAAAATGTAAATACATTTTTTTCAGATGTATTGGTGCATACATGTATTTGTTAAGATATGTTTTATACATTGATAAATCACATAAATGAATGTTTTATACATGAATGTTTTATACATTGACAAAAGCACATATATGAATGTTTAGTCAATTGAAATAGCCTCTGATGGAAAAGTGTAAATACATTACTTCGCATGGAGCAAACAAACTATATTACACAGAGAAAAATACCCATTGTGTACATTTGTCAGACATCATCCCCTGTCATGCCGTAGCCCTACAACAGCATTAAGTGGAACTAGGTTTCAACAAGTCTAATGATTATGCCTAAAACTTCCACACTGTCTGCAATTTCAAGATGAACTAGATTCATTGACAGAAGGGATTCGTTTCCACTTAGGATGACTTGTTGGTCTCCTCATGACTGGCAGAAAAACCACTCTGTTGCATACCTCCTCAAGAACCATCTAATCCTCACAAACTTCAACAGGAACAATTGGTAGAGCATATGCATATAGTAATATTTCAGTTGTATACCAATGGGCACAATAATCATGGCACATCAGTAGGTTCATAAGTTTGCAAACAGCTAATACATGTGCATACGAAAGCTGGTTGAGATCAAACACCCTGCATGTGCATGTCCTAGCATGCATGTCAATGACATTGATATGGTCGTTGCCTCTCACCTCTTACATAGTAAGAGAGATACCTATAACTCTCATACATTCACCCTCTTTTAAACACTCCTCTATCAGCTTGTTAGCCTATGGTGAGAGATGAAATTCTGAGTTAGGAAATAACTCTCGACGCTCGTAGAACCATTCTGCAAGTTCACCTGATAATAATCTACTAACAATGTAACCGGAAGGAATCGTGCATATCGTAAGCAGTTGTTCATCAACTTAGCAATATTTGTTGTCATGATGTTATACCGTCCGTCATGAAACTGTGAACATGCTCATTTATCCATTCCAATCTCTCGAAGATAAATTACGGCTGCAGGCATATATGATTCAATTTGCCTTATATAATAGTTGAAATCGGCACAGTGATATGTCCTTGCAGCTTGGGAGAATATATCTAACAAAGTCTTATCCTTGAACGTGGCCTTCAAGTTACCATTCAAATGATGAGTGCACAATCCATGCAATGCATGAGGAAAAACTTCTACAATAGCCCATTCAATACTACGATGGCAGTCGAAAATGAAAACAAGTTCCATGAGTCATCATTTTCAGAATGCCCAACTCCAAATGCCGATGGGTATATTTGTTTATTTTCATCCATACAAGAAGCTAAAAACATTATAACTTTATATTTTCCTCTTTCAAAAAAGATCCATCAACTATAATAACTGGCCTAATTGATGATACAAATATGACAATAGAAGCCCCCACACTCATGATAAAGTATCTAAAATGGTTATTGTCATCAGTTTCTAAAGTCGTTTTGATCCCCGAGTTTGCTTTCTCAATCATGGACATATACTGGGGGAGTAGTCTGAATGATTCCTAATGAGATCTATGAAGTTCTTGCAAAGCTGCCTTCTTTGCCCTGCATGCCTTGTTGTATGTGATATTAACACCCAATGACTCCTAAGCATCAAACATAATATCCTTCGGATGGTATATTCTTGATGCCTGAATGAATTTGCTCTTTATATATTTGCCAATAACATGTGCAGTTACCTATCTATGATTTGGGTGAAGCCCGGCTCCGGAACATGCGTGATGGTTCTTATACTTTTTCACTTGGAAGAAATAGGAATCGGCTATGTTTGTGCATATAAACATCATTTACAAGATTCAGCACGACATACAACCTCAAACCTTGTTGCGTTAGAGTTCCTCGCCTTAATTGAAAGTTGCATCTCAATGTCAAATTTGATAACTTCTCATAAAGCTTGATTTTACTGTTAAACATCTGCCCAACTGCAACCTCAATCCCATCAACTATAAACAATGTAGCATCATCGTCAACTACGAATGATGAATGCACAACAGGCAGCATCCATCTAAATGAGTTAGCCTGACAGTTGTCATTTTCAAAGCCCAAATTAGCTTCTTGATGTATAGAATTTACATCTATTCCCGGCTCATTATTCAATAGTGGATCTTGTTGATGTCCGTATAGCAAAGAAGTAGGTGTGGACTGAATTGGAGAAGGAAAAGTAAATGGCACATCCGGTTCACATTATTCAAAACCTACGTCTGTTCATCATTAACAAAATGTGAACTGTCTACATTATGCCCATTAACAATAAAAGCATTCAAACCCTCGCCCAAATCTTCAATATGAATAGTGTAATTATCATTCTCATCATCACCATGCTTATTAGCATCATCACCACCATCATCACCACCATTATCATCATTAACATCATCACTAGCATCATTAAGATCAATATTGCCTAAACTCTCAAACTCTCCAATGCCTATCGAGATGACGTACTAATCTCAATGGCATCAAGGGGGCACCCCTTCTTCATTTTCATATAACACCCCAACTGACTCATGCCCTGAATATTGTTCAAAGCCAATGTCAACGTCATCATTCAATTATGGTTGTGCACAAACAGGAGTGGACTTAATTGGTTGCTTCCACTTGCTGAGCAAAGCAAAGAGGGATGAGAAGAACTTTGCCGCCTTGGTACTATATCAGATCCTGACCTCTGTCTTTGCTTATCCCTATCTTCAACTTTAATAATTAGTGGTGTATATGACTGTTGGTCCTCCAAACAATGTTGTATAAAAAATAAACATCTTTGTCAGTCTCAATAGGAGTCGGCAATGGCGAAACCCCTTTAAAAGCAAATTGAACCTCTAAACTTATTTTATGCTTACGAAGATCCCAACCCATTTCAATGCTAATGAATAAACCAACTTATTATAAGTAGTACACCTATGAATTATCAATGGCTTTGCCCTCCCACTAGTGCACAAATAATCACGATTCTCTTGCATAATCCAAGAACCATTGAAAAGAATAAGTATGCATAAAGTTTTCATATCTTGCATGATAGAGACATATCATATAAGGTTTGTGGAAAAAAATAATTACGAAATTGCTTAAATAGGTCACGGAAACGACGATTCTATCAAAACGCTTGACATATCTCGATAGAATCTAACTTGACACTCGATGCTCAACTCCACACATCCAACAATCGACACATTCGACACTCAACTCGACACACTCACTCAACACCCGACAATAGCCTCGACGTACTCCCTCGACACTTGACAAGCCTCGACATGTCGAGCGTCGGTCTTATACATCTAACACACGACATATTTGTCGAGCGATCTCACTCGACTACGTTAAGTCTTCTTCCCCCTCGCCTGTAATACTAGATTTTCTCTACGATTTGCAATTTTCAACAAATATTGGCAAAAACCGCACTATGTCTAAGCTTAGTTCACATACATATTCCTATTTTAAGCTAAATAATGTGGTTGAAAGCTACAAAAACAAGAAATAATGAAAACATTATAACCTACTTCAACATTCTAACGTCATTTAGAGAGAGATTAGAGAGAGTTGTCTTACCTTGTTGCTCAACACCGTATTGCTCAGCTTCGACTCTAATATTAAACCATGAGATGAAACATAGGTGTTGAAGGGCGTTTCGAATAGTGGAGGAAGGAGTGACGGATGTTTCTTCTTTCTTTTCAATAATGAATGAATGAATAAAGGGTATTTTTGTCATTTCATGCGTACAGTGTTTATGGCATCAAAAGTGTTGAAGATGTGTCCATATTTCAGTAAAGGCCCCTAATTTTGTCTATTTTTTGAATTTTCCCTTGTTTCTAGCATGTGCCAGTTCTTTCTGGCGTGTGCTAGTTTGGGTAATTAGCTTGCAGCAGTTCTTTCTAACAAAATTGCAAATCACCCCTTAAAGCAAGATTTCAACCAAAACACCAACACAAATAGTAAATTTCTATAGAACCCCCATTACCAATTAGAAATGCCCCTTTCCTCACCAAATTTCACCGAAATACCCCCTTTCTCAACCACATTTTCACCCAAAATAACAGAATGGCCTCACAGCACCCAAATCGTTCCTAGATGACCAAAACGCCCTCATAACTTAAAATGACCAAAACACTCCTTTTCTAAGAAGACAACACAAATCTTTAATAGGATGACCACTCGCAAGTTGATCACACCCAGTAGTTGAAAGAACCAAAGTAGCGTGCAGATATCAAAGTCCCACTTGTGACACCAAAAGCTCACAGACCAAGGAAATCAAAACGCATAAGTACAACAGAACACAAGGAGTGAAGCTCTTTGAAAACATGAAGAATTCAAGATTTATCCCTAATGGAGCTTAATCAAACCTAATTTTCCTTTTGGAATCGATGAAACTATCCTCTCAAATTTTCTCATGATGCAAGACCAACAGTGATAATGGTCACCAATCCAGCAAACTCATAAGTGACCAGTGGTAGTGATCCTCAATCCAATTTGACTCTTGAACAACTGGTGGTAGTAGTCATTGACTCAAAAAATCCAAAAACTAAGGCAAACAAAGGTTGAAGTTCAGAGCAGATCCCCGGCAGAGAACAATAAAAGAGTGGAGTAACCTCAAGCATAGTTTAACCCTCGGTAGGATGTAGAGTCCAAATCCAACATTTAAGCAAGCATGAGGCAGCAAGATGGGAG
>SNVD02003173.1:0-173030 GCA_013180625.2 Boswellia sacra
ATGGTAGTTTGGTGAGGTCCTTTGCTTCTTGGATTGCCGTCACCTTTGGCTCCCAAGATTTTGGTAGACACCTAAGAATCTTTCTCACCATTTCAATATTAGAATAAGATTTACCAAGAGATTTCAAACTATTAATAATATCCGTAAATCTAGTAAACATTTCAGAAATTGATTCATCTTGTTTCATTTTAAAAAGCTAATAACTATGAACTAGCATACTAATTTTGGATTCTTTAACTTGACTAGTTCCTTCATGAGTTACTTCAAGTGTGTGCCATATTTCTTGTGCCGTAGAACAAGTAGATATTCTATTAAACTCATTTCTATCTAGAGCACAATACAACACATTCATAGCTTTAGCATTCAAACTCAATTTCTTTTTTATCATCTTCACTAAACTCTTTAGGTTTTTTAAGCATGCATTCCCCATTTTCAATTTTGGTAGGAACAAAAGGTCCTTCCAAAACAATAGACCACAAATCATAATCAAAAGATTTCAAGAAAATATTCATTCTAGTTTTCCAATAAGAGTAATCACTTCCATTAAAAAATGGAGGTCTAGAGATAGAAAGTCCCTCCACATATGAAGTTGAATTAAAAGTTGTCATAGCTCAAAAATCGATTAAGATTTAAAAAATTGAGCAACCTTGCTCTGATACCACTTGTTGACCCAGGTATGGCAACCCAAGGGGGGGGGGGGTGAATTGGGTTTTTATTTATCAAAACGGATTTGTAAAACTTTTATTTGAAGATCCAAATTATTTAACCCTTTCTTTGAGAATAAAGGTGAAGAAGATGAAAATAAAATGCAATCAAGAGAATAGCAATAAAGAACAATTACAAGTGCAAGTAAATATAAAGAGATAGGGATAGAGAGAGTGCAAACTCGATTTACGTGGTTCGGCAAACCTTGCCTACGTCCACGGGCTACTAGCTCCACGAGCTAAGCTTTCCACTAAGTTGTAGAAATCTTTACAACTTGCTTGATGAACAACCTCACCAAGACTTTTTCTTCAAATCTTGATAACACCACACCAAGAGTTCTTCTTGATGAACAACCTCACCAAGGCAACTTCCTTCAACTCTTGATAACACCACACCAAGATTTCTTCTTGATGAACAACCTCACCAAGGAAATATTTCTCTCAAGGATAACTTTTATCCTTTACAATAAGATCTCACTCTCACCACAATACAAGAACAAAGATAATTGTTTATAACAAAATACAACTCTCCTCAAAGAGTAGATAAAAAATATAAAAGCTCTCTAAAAATTATATTTCCCTTATTTTTGGCTTGATGGATGTCCTTGAATGAATGGGAGAAGGGCTCCTTTTATAGGCAAATAGGATGAACTTAATCAAGTGAAGACACCAACTCCAAATTTTCTGCCCACCATAAAAACCGTAATCTTGTCTACCATTTTTGTCAATGTTCCGTTTGAAATTTGAAAATATGCAAAACATAAAAGATTTGCACATTTGAATAAGCTTTCCAACGCATCAAGAATCAAGTCATTTGGATATCTGTAGCTCAAGATATGGCCAAAACACCATTCGGTGCTCATGTGACTTGATTTTTCTTTCTTGTGTCAGTCCACCAAATTGAATGATAATTCTGTCAGCCTTCCGTTTGAAATTTGAATTTCTTCAAAAACATAAAGATCTGCATATTTGAATAATCTTTCCAAAACATTAAGAATCAAAGCATTTGGATATCTCTATCTTAAGATATGGCCAAAACACCATTCGGTGCTCATGTGAGTGATTTTCTTCTTTGTGTCAGTCCACCGAATTGCATGTCAATTATGTCAGCCTTCTGTTTGAAATTTGAATTTTTTCAAAACATATGAAAGTTCCTCATTAAGTCTTTTCAATGCCGAAGAATCAAGTCATTTGATTTTTTAGCTCAAGATATGTCAAAGGAGTATTCGGTGCTCATGTCAGCTGCTTCCATTGTCTTTCAATTTGCATGATGATTTGGACAACCTTGCACTTGAAATTTGAATTTCATTAAAACATATGAAATGTTTAAATTGAGTAAGCTTTCCAAAGGCTCAAGAATCACGTCATTGGATATTGTAGAGATAATTGACAATGATTGAACATTACTCATGTGTCACATTCCTTGAGTCAATCCTTGTTCTTAAGCTTTGGTGCCTTTAACATGTAGTTTCTCCTTAGCTTCAACACTTCATTTTAATAAGCCTCTTCTTGATTTTAAAATTATTTCAATGATCTTACTCTTGCACATAAATAAACATGTTAGTAAATCTCAATTAATCAATGTGTATTGTTATCATCAAAATTATCATGTAGCCTTAGGGCTAACACCACGTACCTCTTTTCTTGTATTTTGTGGGTCGATGATAAGATAATGATTGAATTAAGAATAACTCTTGGAAAATGATAAATGATGCATGGATCTGTGTGCTTGAAATGTTTATTGGTTTTCGCTTTGCTTTTGATTCCTTGCGCAACATTGAGCACTGAGCTATTATCACTGAGTTATTTGTTCACTTAGAGAAAGTTTATGTAATTTAAATGTTTCTTCAGATTTTCATGAATTCTAGAACTTGTTTGATGGTCACTCGAGGCGAAATCCTAGACTGTGCAACATTGGGGAAATGATTTAGGCCATCTTTGGACCGTTTGAGCCTTAATAGACAACCTTGACTGAAATTGATGCCTAGTTACCCCTTTGAGCCTCTGTAAGCCTTTTTCTTTGTTAACTCACTAAAAGATTTCCTAACCTCAAATGAATTTGTTCCAAACAGTTTATCCCGTACCTATGAGCATGTAGATCATTCACAATTAAATTCTGAGCTATGTTCTGGTTTTGGGAAGTTAGAGGAGGTGGGATGTGTCATGAGCAATGCAAGTGAGTCCTATTGTGTTTGTAAAAAAAAAGAAAAAAAAGAAAACAAAAGCCAATCTGTACTTATCGTCCACGTACTTACACATTGAGGACAATGTGTTGTTTAAGTGTGGGGGAGGGGAAGTGTAATAAAAAAAAGAAGAAAAAAAAAGAACAAAAGAAGAAGAATAAGAGATCTATACCCTAAGTGTTCTTAAAAAGAATGAAACAACAAAGTGTGGGGGTGTAGTTTTCTTTTGTTTTCTGCCAAAAAAAAAAGATTTGAGTGTTCTAAATAAGTTTAGGGGAGTAACCTGGTGAATTGAAATAAAGTTGTGTTATAGGGTTGAGCTCTACATAGTCTTGAATGATTTATGTGTTTGTGGGTGATTTGAGCCAAAATTATTATCCTTTATCATACCTTCACCCAAGCCAAACGTTACAAGCTTAATAAAGTCCTACTTGATCCTTGGTGTTGTGCATGTCTACATTAGTGGAGAGTGACTTAAAAAGCAAGCTATGGAGTTCATTTATACACACATCTTCAATATTAAATATGATTCATTTTTATGCATAAACTCATCCGGGTTACAAGTGATTAGGTGAGAATGGCTCTACACACACACACTGAGGAATTGAAGTGAAGCGAAACTAATCTTTCGGATAAAATTGTTGATCAAGTGCATTATTTTGAAGTTTTCCTTGGGTTATAATTAAGTACAATCTTTGAGGCCTATTTGCAAGCTAAAATATGTGTGTTTTAATTTTTTTTCTTTGAATATGTTTCAATTTAGTTTTGTTTCATATTGTCGTAGTTGCTCGAGGACTAGCAAAGTTTAAGTGTGAGGGAATTTGATAGGTGTCTATTTATGTATCATTTTCATATCAATTCATCTATGTTTCTTTGCTATAATCCTTGGTATTTTTATGTTTTTGTGTGGTTTTGATGTTTGTAGGAGTTTTGGAGAAACTTGCACCAAAGTGAAGTAAAACCTTCATTTTCACCTCCGCTAGTCAACCATCTTCTCGGATTTAATTGTATTGATATACAATGAACCCGATGACATATTATATACCGTTGGAAAGCTCTCGAAGTCTATGTTCTGGAGAAATTTACGGTTTATAAATCCATTCAGTGTACCAAAAGTTGTAATCAAAACAGTGTGAGATGTATAGAAAAATAATTCCACAAGCACTGTAGCATGTATAATACGGGGCACTGTAGCAAGTCACTGTAGCAGAGTATTTAAACACATTTTAGGGTTTTATTTTGATAACTTGAAGAGGGGAGAACGTGGAGGAGGCTGCATCTTTGGATTTTTCTCATCTCTTGGAGTTCTTGAAGGAGATTGAAGGCTTGGAAAGAGGAAGAACTACAAATCCTAAGAGATTTCATCAGATTTGCTAAGTTTTTCATTTCCCTTTCATTTTCTGGAATTGCTATGTATTGTATTGTATTTGTATTGTGTATGAATATGTGTAACTAAATCTGAATTGGTTGAGGGTCATCTCAAAGCACTTGATATAGTGTTTGTGAGTTGATTGTGCAAGAAATTATTATCCAATTCTCTAATTGAAGTTGCTTGTATTTTCCATGTTTAATGCTTATGATTACTTGCTGATTGTATTTGGGATGGCCAACTGAATATAATCTGGATATTGTCTATTGCTAGATTTGAAATCTTGATCCGTAATTGTCTTGAATTTCTAATCATTAGTAGCAAAATTGTGATCAGAGATTGTATCTGGAGAATATAACCTAAGTTAAATAATCCGAGCTTGTGTGTTTATTGCTTAGATCAACCTGTCTTTCTTTTCGTAATGCATCCATTGAATTAAATTTAGAGAGCTTATTCTAGATTGTTTAATGGATAGAGATTAAATAAAGAGCCTGTTTTATTTAACAACAAAGTAAGGAAAGATTGGGATACCAGAGCTTGTTGTTATCTACGGTTGATAATTTCAATGGTGTAATTGGATGACAATTCTATGATTAATTCGCAAATCCATATCTTGTGTGGAGAATGATCCCTTAACCAGATTTCTATCATTGATTAATTCCCATTTCAATTAAGTTTGCATTGTGTTATTCATTAATGACCATCGTATTCAGTTTTTCATCTAGTTAATCAACCAACAAAACCCCCCATTTAGTTAATTGTTGCTGGAAATAACAAATTTAATTAGAATCAATCCTCGTGGGAACGATATCTTACTTATTACTTTATTACTTGTGCGACTAGTATACTTGTTAGTTTCGAACGCATCACTAGCCCACAGGAGCTTGGGGAGTTTCGGATGGCCCTTGGCTTTAGGGTGCTATAACGCATATGTGTGAACTTTTCGCCCTGCTAAGGGCATTTTGGTCTTTCAACATTAGTTTTTCCTTTATAATATTAAATTGAAAAAATAAGAAAATAACCTAAATCAAGAAGTGTCTTTGATAAATGACCTCATTTCTAAAAATTTATATGCTATGACATCATCAGTGTGTCCAATAGTATCTAAAAAGTGTCTTATAGTATCTGATACTCGACAGAGGATAATCAAATAAAAATTTCTAAGGACAAAATTATTTTAAATCCACACTTAAATTGAAGTATTATTTCTATTTTTCTTATTAAAGTTGTGATAGAAATATACTGTCATTATACTTGACTTGATAAACCTGTAAGAATTTTATAGAGGTATATTTGGTTAGTAGGTTCAAAACTTGTGACAGAGCATAGTTCGAATTTGTTTTGGGATTAATTGTTTATACAGTGACCATCAATCAGTTGGACCTTATGTACTATTTGCAACAATCTGATATTCACTTTATTATATTTCTCGATATACAAGTGTTGATTTAAATTTATGGTATATTTGAAGGATTAATTTCAGTCACTTTCCTTTTTAAGTAAATATATATATATATATATGTTTTAATATATTTTTTATATAAAATTAGATACAAATTTTAGTTATTAATATAAAATTTAATAATTTAAATGATTAATGAGTTAAAAGATTGAACAAGATATTTTAAGAAAATAGTGATATTTTAGATAATTGATAAATTGGTAGATTATGCGAGATGTTTCAGGAACGTTGGGCTGAATAGAGGATATGAATCATGTTGAACAGTTTCACTACTTGACTGGTAGTTGCAAGGATATCCATGAAATTAATGGAATCAACCACCACGGGCTTGATTGACTACTCAACAGGGAGTATTAGTACGCAACAGCTGTGTATCATCTGTTTTTTCTTTCGGTTCCAGCAAACATACGTACTTGTGTTGGTTATATATTTATTTATTTATTTATTTTATTTGTTTTCCTTCTTTCCCAATGAAAAAAAGGGTGATGTCTCGACGACTTTCATACTTTACTATTATTCACTCCGATCTTCAAATCTCCTCTGTTGTTATGTATTGCATTAAACCAGGAAACAAGGGTCTTGGCCAAAGTCCTCCAAATTCAAGAAATTAATTGGCCATAGCACGAATTTCACTTTCATAATTCATGACAGAGCTGGGAAGCACAATTGTAGAAGGAGAAGCTCATGTTATAACTATCAGGGAAGTAAACAAGAATCGCTTGGCTTCCATGCACAAGAGAATCTCGGAGCCGCCAAGATTGTTAAGCATCTCTGCTGGTAAGAGATCATGTTGCATATTTAGAGTCCCTCAGAGCTTTGCTGATATCAACGGTAAGTCCTACCAGCCTCATATTGTCTCAATAGGTCCGTATCACCACGGTGAGACTCACCTAAGAATGATTGAAGAGCACAAATGGAGATATCTTGGCTCCTTCCTCAATAGAATGAAGAGTAAATGTATAGGTTTAGAAGACTTTCTCGAGGCTGTGCAACCACTTGAGATGGAAGCAAGAGAATGTTATTCGGAAACTATTCATCTTACAGCTGATGCGTTTGTTGAGTTAATGGTTCTTGATGGGGTTTTCATTCTTGAATTGTTTCGAAAAGTTGCAAGAGTTGTGAAATGTGAGCCGGATGATCCCATCATCACCATGACTTGGATATTGCCATTTTTTTACAGGGACTTTCTTCGACTTGAGAATCAAATCCCCTATTTTGTTCTTGAACGTTTGTTTGAATTATCAAAAGTGCCAAAGGAAGAATCAAATGCAACCTTGGCTACTCTTGCTTTGGGATTTTTCAACAACGCAATTCAAAGGTCAGATGAGGAGATTGCAAAGCACAAAAGTCTCAGCGGGAGGCATTTACTTGACTTGGTCCGCGAGAGCTTGATCCCATCTCATCAACTTCAGCCTGTCAAAGCTAACACACCAACTCACGTAATCCACTCCATATCAAAGCTTCGGCGAGCGGGAATTAAACTCAAAGCGGTGGAGGCTGAAAGCTTCTTGGTGGTTAAATTCAGAGGCGGCGTGATAGATATGCCCACTATTACCATTGACGATTTCATGACTTCTTTTCTGCTAAATTGTGTGGCATATGAGCAATGCCACTCAAGCTGCTTCAAGCATATGACTACTTATGCTACACTTTTAGACTGCCTTGTAAACACATACAAGGATGTTGAGTACCTATGTGACCACAACATTATTGAGAACAATCTTGGTACTGATGCAGAAGTTGCTCGTTTCGTCAACAATCTGGGGAAGGATGTGGCATTCGATATTGATTTGTGCTATTTGTCTAAGCTGTTTAATGATGTACACGAGTACTACCGTAACAGTTGGCATGTTCAATGGGCTAGCTTTAAGTATACATACTTTGAAACTCCATGGTCATTTATATCGGCATTGGCTGCACTGATTCTCCTTCTCCTCACCATAGCTCAAACCTTCTACACCATTTATTCTGTTTATCGTCCATAGGTCGATGGATGTCGATGGATGTTCAAACTAGTTGAACTTAATTTGAAATATGTACTACTTTAGATGTGTTGATACATTATGATTGTGTTATGTAATTATATATGACTTTCACAGAAAGGAGAATACTCGTTGCCCAGAAAATATTGGTTACAAACCCATGTTAATTAATTTGTGGAGCATATATAATCTGGTCAATAAGTGTACCATCAAACATTCAAAGGACAATAATGCTCTGGTCCGGGAGCCGGTGACTTGCTTTTATGCGGACGTGTTATTATCATCCGTTAGATTGATCCAAAGGCTCAAGACAAATGAATTAAAAATGGTCATATTTAATGCTTGCGAATTCTCTCTCCCGAAGGTACAATATTCATGTTTTTTTTACAAAATATTTTCTCTTTCCTCTGTCATGTAAATTTCTCCCTCCACATCTCACCTTCTTCCGGCCACCAGATCAATCATTGATGGCCTTCTTTTCACGCGTCTGTATCTTATATCGAATTCAACAGCAAATTTATAGCTCTCCCCTTCATCTTCACACAACCCGTCTGTCCTCACCTGTCTAACCAGAATCTAATATTTTGTGATTCCTTTTCTCATTTGTGTGCAACTTGGAATGGAGTTGGTCAATGAATAAAGAAGTGTGTTTCATCATCCAACTTGTGAAACTTTTTTGGTTTTATATTAGCTCTAAAGTCAGCAAACTGACCCCCTTGTTTTCAAAGTATCGGTTAACTGAAAAAGAATAAAATTGTAAATAATGGAAAGATAGATGAAAAATTTGTTGGAAGGAATCAAACGAAGACTCCTTGAATAAGAGTTGTTTTGTATGCTGGAGATGAAGAATAAAATAAGAATTTTGACTGGTTTTTTAATAAGTTGAAACCCTGTGAATTGTGAGGAAGGATTTTAAAGAGAGAAGGGACGGAAAAATTACGGTGAAGGAAGACGATGTTTAAGATAAAATCAAGAAAGAGAGATACACTTAGAAAAGAGAGAAATTACAGGAAGACTATTGTACTAGGCTCAGGAGAGAGAAGAAGTTAGCATTTGGAGAGAGAATATGCGAGTATTAATTAACCATTTTTAATTTACTTGCTCTCAACCATTAGATCCATCTACTGGTGATAATAGAACTTCGGATACAATACAAGTTACGGGATGCCATACTGGAGCCTCGTTGATTCAAAGAATCCTTTAAATGAAACCAATCATTCTTATATATGTAACTTTATGTATCCCTTCCACAGGCATCACTAAATGCTATTGGTTGAACCGATGTTTTTTAATATTCATTTTATTAACCATATCCTACTTAGTACCATATCACTTGGAAGATTCCGAATTTGATATCAAACAATGTTTTATCAAAAGGGTCCACTAAAACAATATATAGAAAGAAGTATCAGCAAACGTTGGTAATTCTTTTAATTTTAAATAAAGATAAAAGTTTACATCCACAAACTAAAGAAGATCCTTCTCGTAACCTTCAATTTTATCACCATATGCGGTTCTTTGAGAAGATCGACCTAGTCTTTGTCTTCAATTTCCACCACACGTGTTTGGTGATCTCTTGCATATGAGCACCAAATATCTTTAGAGATGTAAGTTCTGAAAGTATGCAGTTATAAAACATATAACAGTAAACTGTAATATAAATTGGCACAGGAAGATTTTTACGTGGTTTGGTTATAAAACCTACATCTACGGATAGCTATAGAGCTGTAATTCACTAAGTTCTTGTTTGTACAATCTTTAGGATCTTTTACAGTGTTGACTCACTCTCACACACTGACATAATCTTTGTAAAACAAAATCCCGCCAATATCTTAAACTTTAGTGACACTACCCACTCTCTGTCGCAGATAACTTAACAACACACTGTTAAGTTATACATAACAAACGACGTTTGACGTTGAATTACATAAACACTTAACCCGCAAGTTATCCCAAGTGTCTACTAACTCTTACAGACTTAATCAACAACTCATGTATGATTTCTACCTCTCATACATGAATCAAAGACTCAAAGAATCAAATCAATAAAGACATTCCTATTTGCGTTTGAAGCTCTTCTCTTTAATTGTTGGAATGCCGAGACATGGACTCTCACAAATCAACCAATTAATCAGCCAACTTGCCGACTAATCAATTAACCAGTTATGAAAATATAACATGGTATATATAGTGAGAGGCTTGGACAAAATCTTCTAGAAATCCTGTAAAAATTTAAATCAAAATCACATTAGGATTAGGGGAAATAAAATAGAAAGGAATATAATTAAACTCCTAAAGGAATTAGGAATAATAAATATTCTCCTATTTTAATTAGGATACAAGATACTATTTCCTAATCTAATGAGATATTTATTATAAATCAAATACTTCCTAAAATATACTTCTAGAAACAGTAAAATAAGAAACAAAATAATATTCTTTTTTTATTACAAGTTGAACAAAATTCATCATGTGCATAGTACATGCATATGTAGTAGACGTTGACACCAATAATCTTCCCCTTTCTGGCAACTTGTGATGAAAACACTAAACTGTTTCTGATCAAAGAAAATTACACATGATAAGTCAATCATAACAATAAGCTATCATGAAATAGCAAACAGAAAAATATCATATGTAAAGAATGAACTAGTGTGTTGTTACAATTCTCATAACAGAACATTGTCTGAATATGTATATCTTGCATTTTCAATACAAAGTGAAGTTGTCAAACTGATCAAGCAACACGTTAATCAGTTCATGATCAAAGCAATCAGATCAACAATGAAATTAGATCATGCAAACCATTCATCAAATCAAGATAACACAAACACACAAACGCAGTAAAAACACAAAGCATCAAAATAGGCTTACTAGTCTTACTCCCCCTTACTCCTTACTTACATCTCATCAGCAGTAACAAAAACATCAAACAGACAGAACAGAGTTAACAAAAAAAAAGTTATATAAAACATTTATATAAAAAAAAATATCAACTCCTTCTCCCCCTTGATTTCAGCACAAGTGCCAATAGCACTTAACGAAGTCGTGGAGACTTGTGAACTGGTGGGGAAGAGGAACTGCCAAGATGCTTTTTGAATCTGCCAGCCTTCTCTTTATATCTCTTCCTAGTTGTGGTAGGAGTTGGCTACTCAGAAGGCTTAGGAACAGGCTATGCATCAGTTGTCTCAGAGGAAGTAGTAGTAACTTCAGCTACAACTCTGCGAATCTCCTTGTCAAGTCTCTCTACACTGGTTTTTGTTGTGGGCAACTCAACAACAGGTTGTTGAGTGGGAACCAGTGATTCTTCTTCAAGAGGAGGAGGTGGAGATGTGGCTGGTGTAGTTGTTTCATCAACAGGAGGAGGTGTCTAAATGTGTTCTTCCTCAGGTTGTGCGACAGGTGATAAGGTTGGAGCTTCAGGTGGTGGTGAATCATGATGCTCTGCTTTTGGGATTGGAGAAACAGGAGCTTCATTGTCAGCAGGTGGTGAAGACAGTTTTATCTCGGATTCAACTTGTGTTGGTTCATCTGACAGTGATTCATCCCGCAATGCTGGAGCTGCTAAATCAATTCTCTTCTTCTGTTTGTCAGATGGTTGCTTCACCATTTCATCTTTCCTCTTTCTCTTCAATTTTCTTCCCTTAGCAGTTGACTTGATGTGCTTTTTCTTCTGCTTCTATTTTGCTGTTATGTCTTGCTCAACAGTAGGTTGTGTAGCTTGTCCTGCTGTAGTCATTTGCTCAGTTTCAGCAGACATTGGAGCATCAGGAACTGGTGTATGCTCAGTTAACTTCGTAGGATCCACATGTTCAGTCTCCATTGGTTGTGGATCTTCTACTGTACCATATTGCCCTGTAAATTTTGCCTCCAAAACATTCTGTTTTTCTTTGATAATTTTCAAATCCTGCACAATCTCAGTCAAAGCAGAGTTGATCAAAGCAAGTTGTTCTTCAACATATTTCATTTGATCTTCTTGACTCTCGTTGGCTTTGGTTCAGGTATAGGCAAGTCAGTCTTATTATGCAATCTGTGAAGAAATCCTTTGGTGATGGATTTAGACAGAATTTCTGTCTGTTCCTTGGGGCTTATAGGAATGCTATTTTGTGCAAGAATCCCTTGAATCAAGCAGGGAAACACAAGCAAGTGATAGTCAGAATCATATGGACCTATCTGAACTATCATCCTATAGGCTAGCAAACCAAAGTTTATTGGTCGATTGGTGCCTAAACAGTACAAAAATTTTACTCTGTCTTCCCGGACTTGATTTTGATGGGAAGAGGGAAGCCAATTGAACTATGCAATCTTATGCATAACTCTATACTTCTTCCTAAGGTACTGCTGATCTATACTATCTCTCGGTTTCCATTCAATGTCTGTTCTACCCGTCAATTCCTTAATCACTTCAGCCATGTTAAATTCCTCATCTAAAGCGCAAACTGCCTATGGGAATGTCCAAGAATGTGTTTATGACATTTGGAGAGAATTTCGCAAACTTTCCTCTACAATAAACCATGTGATAATGAAAGCTTTCCGGATCATCAATGGCAGTAGTGATATTTGCATAGAATTCTTGAATTGAAGGCTTCACAGGGGGTAGGAAATTTGTTACCATTCACGTCCAGTAGATAGACTCAAGCAACTCACTCAGGCCATAGGTGTTGAAATCTGTCAATTTCACCGGCCTTTCCATGTGTAGTTTCCTCTTTGAGGTGTATTTCACAAACTTCTGTTTGATGGCTTCTGTAAAGAACTTGTTGAACTTTGGTTTTACTTTGTCTTTCATCTTTTTCACTGGAACTTGCTCATCCTCACTCATGGCAGGATCAACAGCGATCTCTGCATGTGCTTGTTGCGTTGGAGATGACAGTACATTGTTGCTCCTGTTGTAACTGGAGTCGCTGTGAGAAGATGAAGTATTGGTGGATTTTGAGGATTCTGTGTTCGTCGCCATTGTTAGGGTTTGTAATCTGCACAAAGTTCTCAGAACAAGAAGAGAAGCAAGATGAGGGACAGTGGAGAAACTGTTGAATAGGTATGGAATGAACAGGAGAAGCCCAAAACAATTCGTAATATACTAGGCCAAATTTAAAGAAATTTTGTTTTTAACCAAAAAAATTAATGTTAATTCCCCTTCCAAAAACCGTTTCATAACTGACATTTAATGAAAAAATTCAAAATTTGATTCCCATTAGAATAAGCAATTCTAATAGAATTAGGATTCCCGCCACTGAAACTTCTCCCCTTCAATTCAATAACGCTGACATGGCATTTTTGACACATGGACACACAAGAAAATCAAATTTCGGATAAGCACAAAGAGCATCGTATGTTATGAAAAACGTAACAGAAAACAGTTAACAATAATATAACAACAATATTTGAGTATCATATGAATCATTCTAAGAAAGCATATATCAGAGCTGTTTATTTACTTTTATTTTATTTTATTTTATCACTTAATCCAATTGAGTGATCAACTTGAGCATGCTTCTTACACACACGAAAGTTAGTCTCAATATGAATTTTCTAAATAAATACAGTAGCTTTCACACAACATAGAGGTAGCCCTTTTCATTTGAGTGGGTGACCTCAACATATTTCTTAGATACCTTGAGGTTACTCTCAATGATGGCTTTCACACATCATATATTGGTAGCCCTCTCTGTATTTTTCATTTTAAATCAGTATTTTATCATTCACTCAAATTTTATATCACAGTTCTCACATACTTAATTAGAAGAAAACTTATGATATTGCAAATACAAATAACATAACAGTAAGCAGTGTTTATTCAGAAAACTGACATATGCCTAAGGCTTTTCTTAGATTTTCAAATGTTGTTGTATTCAATGCCTTAGTGAACAAGTCAGCTAATTGTCTATCAGTGGAAATGTGTTCAATGTGTATCACCTTGGACTCTACTAGTTCCTTTATAAAATGGTATCTTATGTCAATATGTTTTGTTCTAGAGTGCTGAACGGGATTTTTGAAAATATTTATAGCACTAGTATTATCACAAAACACAGTTATGGGCTTTTGTTCAATAGCATAGTCACTCAATATTTGCTTCATCCACAGTTGTGTGCAACAACTCCCTACTGCTATGTATTTGGCTTCAGCAGTAGACAAAGAAATAGAGTTCTGTTTTTTGCTGTGCCATGAAAACAAGTTAGCAGCAAGATAAAAACATCCTCCTGAGGTACTTTTTCTGTCATATGCATTTCCTGCCCAGTCAGCATTACTAAACCCTGCAAGATAATCATTTGTATCTTTAGAAAACCATATTCCATAATTATGTGTTCCATGAACATACCTGATGATTCTCTTAGCTGTTGCCAGATGTGATTCCTTTGGATTTGCTTGAAATCTTGCACAAAGTCCTACACTAAAACACAAGTCTGGTCTGCTTGCTGTGAGGTATAG
This sequence comes from Boswellia sacra, assembly GCA_013180625.2. Classification (NCBI taxonomy): domain Eukaryota; kingdom Viridiplantae; phylum Streptophyta; class Magnoliopsida; order Sapindales; family Burseraceae; genus Boswellia; species Boswellia sacra. The sequence goes on from SNVD02003173.1 coordinate 14,127, forward strand.
CAGGCTGCCAATAATGCTTCTGTGCAAACTTGCATTAACATCGTTTCCTGCATTGTCTTTTGAAAGTTTAAGGTTAGTACTGATAGGAGTTTTCATTGGTTTTGATTTCTCAAGCCCAAATTTCTTTACAAGATTTTTTGCATATTTTGATTGAGATATAAATATCCCATCATTCATTTGCTTAACCTGCAATCCAAGAAAGAAATTTAATTCTCTTACCATGCTTATCTCAAACTCTTCCTACATCAACTTAACAAACTCATTAGTTTTGCTTTTGTTAGTTGATCCGAATACAATGTCATCCACATATATTTGAGCAACAATAAAATAGTTAGATGCATGTTTGATAAATAAATTTTTATCATTACTGCCTCTTTTATAACCTCTGTTGATCAAAACGTTTGTCAACCTTTCATACCAAGCTCTAGGAGCTTGTTTCAAACCATACAAAGCTTTGTGCTGTACACAAAATCAGGATGTTTAGGATCTTCAAAACCTTTAGGCTATTCAACAAAAACTTCTTTATTGAGATAGCCATTTAAAAATGCTGTTTTAACATCCATTTGGTACAATTTAAAATCAAGCAAACAAGTAATTGCAAGTAGTAATTTGATTGACTCAAGTCTAGCTGCCAGTGCAAAGGTTTCATCAAAGTCTATGCCTTCTACTTGTGTGTAACCTTCTGTAACTAGCTTAGCCTTATTTCTTACTACTTGTCCACTTTAATCAGTTTTATTTTTGAATATCCATTTAGTTCTAATGACATTTGCATTTTCTGGCCTAGGAACTAATTCCCATACTTCATTTCTTTTAAACTGATTAAGTTCATCTTGCATAGCTTGAATCCACACATCTTCTTTTAAGGCTTCTTTCACATTTTTTGATTCAACTAAAGAAACATAATATGCAAATCTTACCTGATTTCTTCTTTTAAGGCTTCTTTCACATTTTTTGATTCAACTAAAGAAACATAACATGCAAATCTTACCTGATTTCTTACCTTGCTCCGAGTCTTCATCATGCCTTTTGGTGTTCCAATGATAGAACTTGTTGGATGTGCCTTCTGAATCCATGTGGGTGGATCTTTCTTTTCATCTTCATTCCTGATTAAATTTTTGTTCAAATCTGAGTTGTCGATGTTATTGTTACATCAGGTGTAACAGCCACTGTTTCCTCTTTCATAACAGAATCTTCTTTATTGTTGCTATCAAAATTTGATTTATCTTTATCTTCTGTGAAGCTGGTTATGTTTTCCTCTTGTGAGTACTTTGCATAATCTTCTAGATCATGAAATACTATGTTTACAGATTCCATGGCTGCCTTAGTTCTCAGATTGTAAACTCAAAATGCTTTGCTGTTTTGTGCATATCCCACAAAGACTCCTTCATCACTCCTTGGATCCAATTTTTCTAAATGCTATCTGTCATTTAAGATGTAACACCTACATCCAAAAACATGAAAATATTTCAAATTCGGTTTTCTACCTTTCAAAATTTCATAAGGTGTCTGGTTAGTGCCAGGTCTAAGAAGAACTCTATTTGAAATATAACAAGCAGTGCTTATTGCTTCAGCCTATAGCCTCTTGGTCAACTTTTTGCTATTGAGTATCACTCTAGCCATCTCTTGAAGAGTTCTATTCTTCCTTTCCACAATGCCATTCTATTCAGGGTTTTGGGAGCTGAAAATTCATGATCAATTCCATGATATTTGCAAAAGTCAGCATAGCTAACATTTTCGACCTCTTTGCCATGATCACTTCTTATTCTCACAATCCTCCCAATGTTCCTATTTTGCTCATTTTCGAGCTTAAGACAAAGATTCCTGAAAGCCTTAAAAGTGTTAGATTTTTCTTTAATGAAATCAACCCAAGTATATCTACCAAAATCATCCACACCAACAAATATGTATCTCTTACCTGTAATGCTTTCAATTTGCATATGACCCATAAGATCCATGTGAAGCAAATCAAGTATTTTGGATGTGCTAAAATGTGGATTTGATTTGTGTGAACTTCTAATTTGTTTTCTCATTTGACATGGTCCACAAATTTCATTGACTTTGTCATCAAGTTTAGGAACTCCTTTTATAGCACCTAACTTAGTTAATTTAACTAAGTCTTTGTAATTTAAGTGTCCTAATTTTTGATGCCACAATTCTAAATCTGAAATCCTAGCTTGAAATCCAATCTATACCAAATAACAATTATCCGAAGATCTATTACCATCTAGAATACATTTACCAAAATTATCTAAGACCATGCATTTGTTTTGTGTGAAATTAACAATATACTTGTCATCATAAATCTGACTAATACTAATAAGATTAGCTTTTAAACCTTCAACCAGCAAGACATTTTGAAAATTGAGTAGGCCTTTGACATTCAAAGTGCCTTTACCATTGATCTTACTCTTTGCTCCATCTCCATAGGTAACATTACCATCCCTGCATGATTTAAAATCTGTTAAAAACTGTTTATTTTCAGTCATGTGTCTAGAACAACCACTGTCAAAATACCACAAACCGTTAGAAGTGTGTTCAAGAATAGTAAGGGCAACATGGCATACTGTCTTGTCTTTCTTAACCCACTGCAGTTGTGATTTTGGTAACAGTTTGAATTGTTTTGATCTTTTATGCAAAAGATTTAACAATTTAAAGCATCTAGGTCTAATATGTCCCTTTTTAAGACAAAAATAACAAATTGGAATGAATTTCCTTACCATTTCAAGACTGGATTTGAAAGAACTCAGAGGAGAAACAAATGTCTCATTGCTCTTGGAATTAGGACTTGACTTTAAAGAGTTAAGTTTAGAATTCTTACCAAATGTTAAAGCTTTAACAAAAATAGTTGTTGATGAAGATGCAACATTACATTCTGTATACCCCAATCTATGTCTGTTGGAGTTGTCTCTTCCGAGGCTTAAAACCTGATTAAGTTTGGCTGCCCCAATTTTGAGTTGATCAATACACCTTTTGCTTTCAACTAGTTCTGTTGTAATTTTATCAATATGTGCTGTTTTGTCTGTTAAAATAGTCTCCAGTTCTGTGATATGGCTTTCAGCATATGATTTTTCACATTCCAACACCTCAATTATTTCTTTTAAGGTTTTGATTTCTTCTTTTTGACTCAGCCATTCACCATAGAGTGCATTATATGTTTCTTGCAACTCTTCATAGTATTTTGGTCCATCTTTTTCATCAGAATGATCAACACTTGTTCTATAATTTTTTATTATGTCACATATAACAACTTTCCCTCTATCAGCTGCAGATACAGTAAATACAACAAAATTGTTCATGCAATCTTGATCTTCTGAATCCGATTCTTATTCATCACTCCAGGTTGCTGTCAGGCCTTTGTTCTTCTTCTTAAGATTAGCACATTTAGACTAAATATGCCCATAACCAGAACATTCATAACCCTGAATCTGCCCTTTCTTTTCAGGTTGTTTTGGCTTCTTCTTGTCATTCTCCTTGTTGAACTTTCTGAATTTTTCATCACTTGAGTTTGATGGCTTTCCTTGATTCATTTTCCTGAAATTTCTTTTCATCAACTTCATATAGTTTCTTTTTAGAAAAGCAATTTGTTTAGAATCAGTTTCATCAAGCTCATCATTACTTTCATCATCAGATTTTTCAGTTTTCATATTGAATGCAATGCTTTTTCCTTTTTGCTTCCTAGTACTTTGATTAATTTCAAAATTTGGGAGAATGCCAATCAGTTCATCAACCCTCATCTCATCAGTGTTTTTAACTTCCTCAGTGGCTAAAATTTTAGGTTGAAATTTATTTGGAATAGACCTAATTATTTTACTAACAATTTCTGCATCAGTGAAAGTTTTTGTAAGCATGTATGCAGAATTTGTGATATGACATATCTTAGAGTAAAACTCAGAAATTGATTCATCCTCATGCATCATTAAATTTTCAAATTGAGAATTAAGTCTCATCAATTTAGATCTTTTAACTGATGCTATACCTTCATGTTTTACCTCAAGTATGTCCCATGCTTCTTTAGCCACTTTGCACCTAGAAATCTATCCGAAATTGTTTAGGTCTACTGCAGCAAAAATTGCATTGACAGCCTTTGAATTCCAGTTGGAACAGCGGTATTCTTCATCAGTCCATTCATCCTCAGGTTTGGATTCGGAATCACCAAAAGCATTCACCTTTGTTGACGGTGTTCATCCTTTAAGAACACTAGTCCATGCCCTGTCATCAAGAGATTTGATATACATCATCATCCTTACCTTGCAATATGAATAATTACCATCATCAAGAATAGGTGGTTGTGTTTCGGATCCTCCATTACGAATAAACTCCATTCTTCCAGATCACTATGATCGTTTTCTTCACTTGTCTATCAGTGAACCTGCTTTGATACCAATTGTAAGTTCTGGGAGTATGCAGTTATAAAACATATAACAATAATCTGTAATATAAATTGGCATAGGATGATTTTTACGTGGTTTGGTTATAAAACCTACATCCACGGATAGTTGTAGAGCTGCAATTCACTAAGTTCTTGTTTGTACAATCTTTAGGACCTTTTACAGTGCTGACTCACTCTCACACACTGATCTAATCTTTGTAAAACAAAATCCTGCCAAGATCTTAAACTCTAGTGACACTGCCCACTCTCTGTCGTAGATAACTTAACAACACACTGCTAAGTTATACATAACAAACGACGTCTGACGTTGAATTACATAAACACTTAACTCGTAAGTTATCCCAAGTGTCTACTAACTCTCACAAACTTAATCAACAACTCATGTACGATTTCTACCTCTCATACATGAATCAAAGACTCAAAGAATCAAATCAATAAAGACATTCCTATTTGCGTTTGAAGCTCTTCTCTTTAATTGATGGAATGCCGAGACATGGACTCTCACAAATTAACCAATTAATCAGCCAACTTGTCGACTAATCAATTAACCAGTTATGAAAATATAACATGGTATATATAGTGAGAGGCCTGGATGAAATCTCCTAGATATCCTGTAAATATCCAAATCAAAATCACATCAGGATTAGGAGAAATAAAATAGAAAAGAATATAATTAAACTCTTAAAGGAATTAGGACAAATAAATATTCTCCTATTCTAATTAGGATACAAGATACTATATCCTAATCTAATAAGTTATTTATTATAAATCAAATACTTCCTAAAATATACTTCTAGAAACAGTAAAATAAGAAACAAAGTAATATTCTTGTTTTATCACAAGTTGAACAAAATTCATCATGTGCATGGCACATGCATATGTAGTAGACGTTGACACCAACAAGAGACAATATCATTAACCTCTCCTAAATTTTAGTTTAATATTATATAAAATGTCTCTTTTAAATTTTTATCAGTGCTATATCAAATATTTCAATTTTTATATCATTCAAGTTCAATAGACGGTTTCCGCTCGCTTTGAAAATAATAAAATAATTGAGAAGACCATCATACCCTTGTGTTTTCAACCCTTTCTTCCTTGTCTTCTCTGCAGCCCTAAATCACATTCTCTGAGCTGCTGCCTCCACCAAGGCCTTTCTTTTTTCCCCAAATCCCTCTCCTTCCTCCCCCACCCTCTCAAGTTGTGCCTGCCCCATCACTTCACCAAGCCTCTCAGTCTTTCATACTCAACCAAAACCCCAAAATCTCAATCTCTTGTGAGCTCCCTAATGCCATTATCTCTTACTTCGACCCCACTGGCGAGCTCTGGTAGAAATATAGAAGCTTAAAGAGCAATTTTTTATTTATTTGTATAATACACAAGACACATGCTTATATACAATCTCAACAACCTCTCTATTGATCTGTCACTCTAGCTATAATACATTTAACAACCTCTCTGTTGACTTGTCACTCTCACTAACAACTTATAACAGATTCTCAACTCTAACACTCCCTCTCAAGTTGAACTGGGATATTTCTATTCACTTATTCAAGGAGACTTGAAGCTTGACATGTTGTGTAATTGTTCCAAATAGCTTTTTCTTGAAACAATGCCTAGCTTCTGTCTAAGCAACTCAAACAAACCCTTGCTAAAGGCTTTGTTAGGATATCTACAGTTTGAAACTCAGTGGACACATGCTTAACCTCCAGTTGTCGAGACACAAACTTTTCTCTAATAAAATGTACATCAACCTAAATGTGCTTTGTTCTCGCGTGGAACACTAGATTGGCAGCAAGAGATTCAGCTCCCTTGTTATCACACCAGATCACAGGAACTTCACTAAGTTTAATTCTAAGTTCACTCATCAGACTTTGCAGCCACAGAATTTCAGTAGCAACTTGAGCCAAAGCTCTATATTCTGACTCTATAGGGGACCTAGCTACTACTTTTTGCTTCCTAGCAGACCAATAAATCAAATTGTTCCCAAAGTATACATAGCATCCTGATGTTGATCTCCTATCATCAATTGAACTCGCCCAATTTGCATCACTAAATCAACCAATTTCATTATGTTCATAGGCTTGAATACAAGATAATAATCAACAGTTCCTTTCACATATTTCAGTAAACATTTACAAGCTTTCCATTGAGCCTGTGTTGGTGATTGAAGAAACTGACTCAGTTTGTTGACCGCAAATGAAATATTAGGTCTAGACATAGCTAGATATTGCAAGCCTCCCACTACACTTCTAAATATAGTAGGTTGTTCAAAGAGATCACTATCATTGGATGACAGTTTCAAATTAGTGACCATAGGTGTTTGAGTGCAATTGGCTTCTAGGATATTACATTTCCTTAACGAGTCTTCTGATTATTTCTTTTGTGATAACAATAGAATATTATTCTGTCTGTACACTTTGAAACCAAGGAAATAATGAACTTCACCCAGTGTTTTTAGTGAAAAATGTTTGTTTAAATCACTAATGACTTGTTGGACTTGAGCATGATCACTGCCTATCACCAGAATGTCATCAACATATAACAACAATAAAGTCACTTTATCTTTATCTTCATAAACAAACAAACTTGTATCAGCTCTGGAAATCTGAAAGCCACATTGAAGTAGTGCACCTTTGAGCTTATCAAACCAAGCTCAAGGTGCCTGCTTCAGGCCATAAAGGGATTTATGCAATTTGGAAATATAGCAAGGGTGATTAGAATCCACAAAGCCTTCAGGCTGATGCATAAATACAGCTTCTTGTAAATCACCATTAAAAAGAGCATTATTAATGTCAATATGTTGAATGGACCAATTGAATGTGGCAGTAAGGAAAAAAACCACACGGATAGTTGATGGTTTGATCATTGGACTAAAGGTCTCAAAGTAGTCAACTCCAGGTGCTCGCTGAAATCCTTTGGCCACTAGTCTAGCTTTATATCTCTATATAGTGCCATCTACATTGTATTTTATTCAAAAAATCCACTTGTTGTCAACAATATAGGAGGCTTCCTCTGGTTTGACCAATGTCCAGGTTTTGTTAGCCATTAATGCATTGTTTTCTGATTCCATGGCTGCCTTCCAATGAGGACTAGAAATAGCATGAGCTACTGATGAAGGTTCAGTGTATGATAAGGTGTCAGTTGACTACACTTTTGGTTTAAAAATCCTTGCTTTAGCTCTAGTGAGCATATGATTAGTATTTAATATAGGAGAAACAACAGTGGGAGGAGGTGGTGAATTCGGAGAAGCAAATGAAGGAGTAGAGGAGAAACCGGAAGTTGGTTCAGCAACTAGAGGTTCAGTGTAAGTAGGTGAATTTTGTTCAATTGGAGATGGTGGAACAGAATGTGATTTAACTAATGAAGGGGTGGTTGACTCTATAGAATTAGATAAATGAGTAGAAAAATCAGGTAACCACCATTTAGAAGCATCACACACTATAGGTGAAATGAACTCTTCATTAGTCTGTAAAAAATTTCTAGTCACAAAAGGAAATTCAGTCTTATGAAAAGAGACACTTTTGGCAATATAAATCCTGCCTGATGCATGCAGACAAAGATAACCTCTATGTTTGTTGCTATAGCCTATAAACACACATTTAGAAGTGTGAAAAGAAAACTTGTGGTGATTGTAAGCTCTGAGATGTGGAAAAAATGCACACAAAAACTCTCAACATACTGAGATCAGGTATTTTGTTATAAAGTTTCTGAAATGGAGAAACCTAATTAAGTACTGGAGTTGGTAGCTGATTGAGCAAGAATGTTGCAGTGTGGAAGGCATGCCATCAAAAACTTGTAAAGAGCTTTGTACCAATAAAGTAAGCCCGATTTCAACCACTATCCTATGCCTTCTTTCCACAGTTCCATTTTGTTGATGTGCACGAGGACATGGATGTCTGAATATGACAACAAGCTCATTAAGCAAAGCATAAATGGCCAAAACTCTCCACCCCAATCTGACTATAAGCACTTTTGTTTAGTGTCAAATTGCCTCTCAATGAAGTTTCAAAAATGATGTGAAAATACTGGAAACTTCTCCTTTAGTATGCATTGGATAGATCTAACAATACCTACTATAATGATCTATAAATAAGAGATAATATTTGTAACCATCCATGGATGAGACAGGTGTTGGTCCCCAAACGTCAGCAGAAACAACTTCTAAAGGTCTTGTAACTGTAGAATTTGACAATGGATAATGTGAATTGTATTGCTTTCCAAGTTTGCATGAATCATATTTCAGAACATTATTGATGGAACAGGTGAAAGAACTAGTTTGCTTGGTAACTTCAGCTAGTACATGAATACCATGAATTATATTAGATGTATTATGCTGAGCAAGCCTCAGTTCATAGATCTGTAGCTGATATTGAACTTCTTCTAGTGATATGTTATCGATCTTTGAAGTAATATTCACAACTATAGCATCAAACTTAGCCCCCAAACCATCTAACACATGCAATAACAAGTCTGAATCTGTGATTTTAGAATCTATAGCAAACAGTATATCAGCAATACCTTTCATCTTAAGAAAGTAATCTGCAATTGACGTAGATCCTTTTTAGTAGTTTGTAATTCATGCTTAAGATGCATAGATCTTGCTCTAGATTCAGCATAAAACAATCTTTCTAGAGTACTCCACATATGCATTGAGAACTGATATCGAACAACATATCCAAAAATAGACTCTGTAATTGATGACAGTAACCAACTCAGAATAAATTTATCAATTCTTTTCTAAATTATAAATGCAGGATTAGGTTGTGTGACAGCATCATTAGTAGTAGAAGCATTATTCAAAGTTATAATAGAAGAAGGACACTGCTTATCTCCATTGATATAGCCTTCAAGATCATAAGCCTCCAATGTCGGCAACACTTGTGACCCCAGTAGCCATAATTTCCACAATGAAGCTTGATTGACAGAGAAGGAAGAGTAAAAGGAAGATTCACCAATGGAATAGAAGTTAAACTTGTTGTTTCTTGAATTTGAGGTGAACTCGTAACACCACCTCCATGATGAAAAGGATATGAGTTTGTAAGATCAGGAAAAGTGTTTCCTGGAAAAGTAGAATTTAATTTCCAGGAAAATTTGTAGTCTGATTTGCCATGATTCTCAATCGAGAGGCTTTGATACCATGATAGACATATAGAAGCTTAAAGAGCAATTTTTTATTGATTCGTATAATGCACAAGACACACGTTTATGTACAATTTCAATAACCTCTCTACTGACCTGTCACTCTAGCTATAACAGATTTAACAACCTCTCTGCTGACCTGTCACTCTCACTAACAACTTATAACAGACTTCAACTCTAACAAGCTCTAGACCACCACCATCTCCTCCCTCACAAACAACAAAAGGCCTTCCTCTTCACTGTCCCCAGCACCTTCACTCCCACTTGCTCACATAAACAACTCCTTGACTTCGTTGAGAAATTGTTTGGGCTGAAGATTGCTCGCATTTTCGTCAATGACACATTGTACCTCTTTGATTTCTACCATTTGCTCTCGGGTTCACATTTTTTTTCTTTTTTGTAAATTTTGTTGCTTAGTTGTGGTAGTGGTGGTTTCTGTGTGGTGATTGTCTTGGTGATGATGTTAATCCCGCATATATATTGATGACGTTTGAATTTGTGGATAAAGGTTAAAGGAATTTACAGAAATAGAAGTGCCTATTCGTCTACAAGGTAATAGATCCCTACGGTTCAATTATCTTTCCTTTTTTTTTCTTTTTGGATTAGGCGTCTATGGAGTGGAGTTTGGTTATGGTGTATGCAGTTATGGTTGTTACTACAATTGGTTGTAAAGTTTCTTCGAATTCTGTAAATGGGTGGCAGTGTTGCTATGGGTGGTGTGGGTGTTACTGAAGCATGAGCATTTGGTTTCTTGGATTATGCTGCAAGTTCGTATTTGATGCAAAATAAGCCCAATTTGGCTATTAATTTGTTTCATCAAATGGTTAGACTCGGGCTAAAGTGGATAATGTGGCATTGGCAACTACTATTGGTGCTTGTGGGATGTTAAAATCAAGATAAGAAGGAAAGAAAAATCATGGCATTTCAAGGAAATTTAGGTTGGAGTTTGATGTGTTTGTTAGTAATTTACTCTTGAAAACATGGTGATGATACCGGTGATGATGGAGATGCAGGGGTTGATGAGGGGTTGCTAGGCTACTTAAAATTCTTCAAAAAGAATGAAAGTTAAATTTACCCTTCTTCCGAAAAATTTTTGATGGACCTAATGATACAAAAATTGAAATGTTAGGTATTATGTTGATATAAATCCAAAGAAACTTTCTACATGATATTACAGTAAAGTTAAGAGGAAGTTAATGATGTTGTCTTAGTATTTTTAACTAGCAATACGAATCTATCAATTAGTTGCTTTATGGCAGCAAATTAGAAGAAAATTGCTGATTGGTCAAGTTGGAACGTAGAAATTGAATGGGACCAAAAAAAAATGTTTTGTCCTGTGACGTTGAACAAGATTCTTTGGCTTTGCAAACTTTCGATCTATTCCACTCTTTTGAAAATTATTTGCCAAGATGTACATGTGATGGATAAAGACACTTGACAGTAGGGCACCCCTTGACTTGTCTGGGGGGAAAATCGTCATCATGAAAATGACATTGGAGATAAAGAGTGATTTCGTACAACGAACGATTAACTCAAATTTGAAAATTAATAAAGTAAATATTAATTATCTTTGACATGTTAGTCTAATCATTTACGCATGATTATGGTGTGAAAATAGTCAATCTTATGAAAAACATACGGGTCTGACTACAGTGTAGCCGCGTATCCATACGCAGCTGGCTTTTGTTGTAACACGGGTGCAAAAGTTGTAAATACAACTTTTGCCCCCAAGTAAAAAGTTGAAAAGTAGCTGCTGTATGTGTACAGCAGTTGCACCATAGCTTTTCCCAAAACATATAGAACATGCTTAGTTTTTTGTTATACTTTATTATGTTCTAGAGATATATTATGAAAATTTTGACAATGTATTAACAAGCAACTTCCTGAAAAAAAATGTTAACCCGTTAATTTTACATTAAATATCTCAAACATTCCAACCATAAAATTGGTCTACGTCTATTTCCATCTATAAATATTTAAAAAAATATAATATTACATATTCTAAAATTCTATTTCAATTATATTAAAAAAATCATTGATTTAAAATTACTTCAATTGCTATGTCCTCATATATTTTATTTGACAATTGCAATTATCTCCATATTTTTAGGATGGAACTTTGACTTCACAATAATATCCATTTATTTATCCATTTGTTTTCTTTTAAATAAAATCACATTATATATATATATATATATAAAATAAATCTATCTTTAAATAAGTACAAATCAAAAATAATAATTAAAAAATATTACAATAAATAATCTGAGAGAATTTTTAAGAAATTTTTAATATAATTTATGCTACAGCGCATCATGTTAATATGGTATACTGAATGTATCCATATCCTATACTTTTTCATAATATTATGGTTACTTATTTAATAAGATTATATCACATCAAATTATATAACTTTATGTTGTTATATATATAAATTTGTTGTATAATTATTCTTTAAATAAACAAAATTAAGTTGCGTGAGGCAATTTATACTACATCAAAATCTCTATTAGAAAGTTGTAATCAAATAGTTGTTGAACTTGCTAGCGTGTACGTGTATATACATTCAAAGTTTGACCTCTCAGTCTTGATTTGTCAAAGCTAGCTGTGTATATGTATTCTTCACAGATCACTTCTCACGAAATACAAATAAATGCTAGAAGCCAACATATCAGCTAGCTCTCAGAAAGTCCCTTGCAGTTTACAAAAACCTAATCGAAATCCTGCAATGTTATACCATGAGTACACAAACCCACATGCCCAAAAAATAATTTCAGATCAACCTTCTAACCATTCAAAGATGATTAAATTTCCCCAGCCCACAAGGCCTATTAATAGCTACAGTTTGGAGGCCTTGTCTCAACCCTCACAACTATCAACTCGAACAAAATGGAGTTTGATTTTTGTGCGCATGTGAGCGGATTTTCGGCATAGTTACCGAACATCAATAGCTACACAAGAAGAAGATGAAGAAACATTAGAAGAATTAATTGAACACATCTTGGATTTGTATGAAAAACATCCACCAAGCATAAGAAGTTATTTGAATTTGGAGAAAGAGAAAATTCAAAGCAACATAAAGGTTGGTGGTAAAACTTCAACGCACGGCGTTGATGGATTAGTTGAAGCATAAACTCGAGCATTTCAAAATACGAATAGTACAAATGGGAGGAGTATAGGAGGAGGAAGACAACTGATAATGCAAAATAATGGATAGCTCTAAGCAGAGTTTCCACCTCGTTCCAAGTGCTTGCGACCTCGGCATCGCTTTTCTGAAGCTCCTTTAGGATAGTTGGAGGGCCATACGAGTCAAGTTACGGAGACAAGACCCAGAGAACTAATAAAGTCATCACCCGGCTAATTAACCATAGGAAAAATTGAGTGATGACAGTCAATCCCTTGTTTCTCTGGACCTAAATGTCCATCACCCCTTCAAAGATGAGTTTAAAGGTTTAGGAACGGGTTACACTTGCTCAGACGTTAATCTAGCCTCCACTAAGGGTTTACTAAGTTATAAGTTCTATGCCACTAATGCTCTCCTATCTTCATCCTACATTTTATTATGCAATCAACTGCTTTTATCTTTTTATTACATGTGAGATGTCAACTGTTTGTATACATCCATTGAAAGAGGGAGAATAATAGATCACATTTTCATCAACCATGGGGGAAGAGATTTAGGGATTACAAACATTCCACATGATTGCTATAAAATAAATTACATAATCATAAACTGATCGAGTTTCAAATTAGATTATCCATCGCCAAATAAGGGCATCAATAATAAGTACCATTAAAAAAAATTAATCTACATATATAATTTCTACACTAATTATAGCATCATAAATCATTAATTAATTATACTCAACATGCATAGCTAACAACTAATTAACTATATCAATCCTAAACTAAACATGGCTATTAACTATTGATTAACTACACTAATCCCAAACTAAACGTGGCAATTAACTACTGATTGACTACACTAATCCTAAACTAAATAAGGCAATTAACTACACTAATCCTAAACTAAACATGACATAATGTTTCTAATTATACCTAAACATGGCAAACTAATCTAAATAAAAACATATAAACTAAAGAGGAGGCCCTTAGAGAACTTGCGAAATTTCGAATTTATTCGAAAGCCAAACTTTGACTAGTGCTGACACTTTGGAGGACGTCGAGAAAACCAAAAGATCTTAAACTAGAGAGTGTCTCTGAAAAATATTTAGAATCCCTCAAAATATGAATTTTTTAGGTATTTTTCACCCAAAATTTGGTTGCCTTGAACTAGGAGCCGAGTGCCCTTATAGAGGCCTCGGTGCCCAAGAAAATGAGTTCTTTTCCCTTTGTGGGACCATAGCTTCACGACTCTATAAATGAAAATCTTTATTTGAGTTTTGTAGGTTGGTGTACGCCTCTAATTGAGAGGCGTTACTAGGGTTTCCAATTTTTAGAGTCATCACTAGGGTTTCTAGAAGTTACAGTTGTCACTTATGCTAGAGGAGCTGTGAACGGGCCCTTCATCTCACCAGAGCGTTTGCAATCACGACACTATGTCAAAGCTTTTCGAGACTTAAGAGAACACAAACGAGCCATAGGCATGTTTGGAGAACGGAGTCGCCACCCAGTTATTCAATTGGGAATGAATGGGGGCAATCCGATCCCTTGTTTCGGGACCTAAACTACCCTTATCCCTCCAAAGATGGGTTCAGGAAGTTAGGTACGAATCTTTCGACCCGCGCGGATATAAATCCGGCCTCCACTTGGGAAATACTAAATAGGAATAACTCATGTTGTTACTTTGTCTGCTTAGCGTTGTTTATTTTATGCACACATTCTCATTTTTTATCTTCATTAAGCATATGAGGTGATTATTCAATCAATGATAGTTTTATATTCATGCATAGAAAGAGGGAGGAGAAAAGATTACATTTCCATCAAACATGGGGGAAGGGAAGAGGATTACAACATTTATTATTCAACACTAAAAAAAAATTCCATACATTCATATATTTGAATATTTATTCTAAGTGATGGTCCCTCACCATCAACGTGAGTCCACCACTACTTCATGGTATCACAAAATTATACTTCTTAATAAATAAACATTCTTACATGCATCAACAATAAAATCAAACAAAGCCATAATTTAATATCATGGCATTCTAGCCTAGATTTCGATGAATTCTATCATGGCAATTCTACCTTATTGTTATTCTAGCATAATTCATATCAATTCATGACTTTTCTAGCCTAACATATTATTAATGGCATATTCTAGCCTAACATGGCATTTCTAGCCTAATTCGAACAATTGAAATCAATCATAGCTATTCTAGCTTAAACAAGACAATTCAAGGGTAAAGTGGTAATTCTCACCTATTCTATACTATTTCCTAGCATTCATGAAAGCAAGTAAATTTTTCTAGCATGATTCTAATCATGTGCTCTTAAGCATGAATCTAAGCATTCATAAAGAAAGTAAATTCCTAAATATGATTCTAAATAAGGAAGGATTGCGGACTTACCTCGACACGCTTATTCATCTTGCAAAACAAATTAGGTTAGCATAATCCATAATAACCCTAGAAATATTCCTAAGCATAAAATTAAACCCTAAACATGCTTCTTCTAAGCAAGAAAAATAAAAGAGAGAATAGGAGGGAGGAGAGAATTCTGCTTTTAAGACGTACCCTTTCCAAGTTTAGAGCAATAAAATGCCTAAAAGAAATGTTTATACTGAAAAAGACTTCTCAAATTCTCGAGTGTGTCTTAAAGAGGGAGAAAGATGATTGTATTTGACAATCAATGTGAATTGCAATCTGAGAGGAGGGGGTTTATATAGGAGAGGGGTGAAGATGAAAAAGGAAGCTTTTCAAGCTAATTTCTGAAAATAAGCCAACAAGGGCCAGACGACCATTCGACAAATGGCCAGCCATTGGTCAATAGCCGAGCGGTTGTCTTGGATGGCTGGATGGTTGTTTGATGGCCGGCCAACCAATATCCCTTCAGCCTTTTCTTTTTTTGTCATCCTTCGATGAAGTCCCTTCAGACCTTTGTTTCTTCGATCGTGCATAACTTCTCAAGGTCAGCTCTGATTTGTGATTCGTAAATTTTTACAAAAACTAGACATCTGTGGATTTGCAAAGGTGTATGACTCATCATCAGATTCTTCTTGGATTAATTTCTATGATTTTTCAAATCATATGTCAGTTTTTGATGCCCTTCACCAACTTTTTCTCACCCTTCTCTTCTTGGCCCTCAAGGGCATTTTGATAATTTTCCTTGCTCAACATTCATCTTTATTCCTTCATCGAGCGTTAAAAATTCAGTGTCTACAACTTACCCCCAACTTTGAAGAGGTTTGTAAGACATAAAAGTCGACAAAGTACTCTTACTTTGTCTTTCTTTCTTCCATCAAATATCTTCGACTTCGTCCTCCTTCTTTTAGACTATCTCGTCATCTCCTTTTGCTCTTACAAAAAGTATGTCCATTCAAGGACTAATGTCCCCATCATAGGGCTAAGGTGCCCATCTAAGGGCAGATGTGCCCGTTCAAGGGCGAATATGGCTGTCTAAGGGTAGATTTGCCTGTTTAAGGGCCAGAAAGCACCTTATGATGCTACGATAAAATACTCTTCAGTGTACCTACTTCTTAGGGTTTCTAACACACTTTACTGCACCTACTTCTCAGGGTTTGGAACACTTTTGAGTGGACCTACTTCTTAGGGTACGGTAACACTCTTCAGTGTGCCTATTCTAAGGGTTTAGAACACTTTTAAGTAGGGGTGTGCAAATTAATCCGACCCGATCTGACCCAATCGGGTTGATCGGGTATTTATCGGATTATTCATGAAGTGTAACCCGAAATCGGTAATTATTCGGGTTTTCTTAAAATCGGGTTTAAATCAGGTTTTATGGATGTAACCCGATTTAACCCGACCTGATATATTTAATTTTTTAAAAATTCTTCTTATCCACGTGTCTCAATATGACTAATGTAGAGCCCATCTTATTGACCCAGGTATGGCAACCCAAGAGGGGGGGTGAATTGGGTTTTTATTTATAAAAACGGATTTAGTAAACTTTTCTTGAAAGATCAAAATTATTTAACTCTTTCTTTGAGAATAAAGGTGAAGAAGATGAAAATAGAATGCAATCAAGAGAATAGAATAAAGAACAATCACAAGTGCAAGTAAATATAAAGAGATAGGGATAGAAAGAGTGCAAACTCAATTTACGTGGTTCGGCAAACCTTGCCTACGTCCACGGGCTCCTAGCTCCACGAGCTAAGCTTTCCACTAAGTTGTAGAATCTTTACAACTTGCTTGATGAACAACCTCACCAAGACTTTTTCTTCCAACTCTTGATAACACCACACCAAGAGTTCTTCTTGATGAACAACCTCACCAAGGCAACTTCCTTCAACTCTTGATAACACCACACCAAGAGTTCTTCTTGATGAACAACCTCACCAAGGCAACTTCCTTCAACCCTTGATAACACCACACCAAGAGTTCTTCTTGATGAACAACCTCACCAAGGTAACTTTTTCAACCTTGATAACACCACACCAAGAGTTCTTCTTGATGAACAACCTCACCAAGGGAACTTCTTTCAACTCTTGATAACAATACACTAAGAGTTCTCTCAAGGATAACTTTTATCCTTTACAAGAAGATCTCACTCTCACCACAATACAAGAACAAAGAAAATTTTTACAACAAAAGTACAACTCTCTTCAAAGAGTAGATAAAGAATATAAAAGCTCTCTAGACTTGATATTTCTCTTGTTTTTTGCTTGATAGATGCTTCTCTTCTCTTCTTGATAAATGCATGGGAGAAGGGCTCCTTTTATAGGCAAATGAGATGAACTTAATCAAGTGAAGACACCATCTCCAAATTTTCTACCTACCATAAAAACCGTAATCTTGTCTATCATTTTTGTCAATGTTTGATTTGAAGTTTGAAAATATGCAAAACATAAAAGATCTGCACATTTGAATAAGCTTTCCAACGCATCAAGAATCAAGTCATTTGGATATCTGTAGCTCAAGATATGGCCAAATCACCATTCGGTGCTCATGTGACTTGATTTTTCTTCCTTGTGTCAGTCCACCGAATTGAATGATAATTCTGTCAGCCTTCTATTTGAAATTTGAATTTATTCAAAACATAAAAGATCTGCATATTTGAATATTCTTTCCAAAACATTTAGAATCAAAGCATTTGGATATCTATATCTCAAGATATGGATAAAATATCATTCAGTGCTCATATGAGTTGATTTTTCTTCTCTGTGTCAGTCCACCGAATTGCATGTCAATTATGTTGGCCTTCCATTTGAAATTGGAATTTCTTCAAAACATATGAAATGTGGCTCATTATGTCCTCTTTCCAATGCCACAAGAATCAAGTCATTTTAATTTTTCTATCTCAAGATATGTCCAAAAGAGTATTCAGTGCTCATGTCAGCTGTTTCCATTTGTCTTTCAAATTGCATGATGCTTTGGACAACCTTACACTTGAAATTTAAATTTCTTTAAAACATTTGAAATGTTATAAATTCAGCAAACTTTCCAAAGGCTCAAGAATCACGTCATTTGGACATCTGTAGAGAAATATATGACCAATGGATTGAACATTACTCATGTGTCACATTCCTTGAATCAAACCTTGTTCTTAAACTTTGGTGCCTTTAACATGTAGTCTTCTCCTTAGCTTCAACACTTCATTTT
Source organism: Boswellia sacra (assembly GCA_013180625.2). NCBI lineage: Eukaryota > Viridiplantae > Streptophyta > Magnoliopsida > Sapindales > Burseraceae > Boswellia > Boswellia sacra. Next base: position 32,403 of record SNVD02003173.1, read on the forward strand.
AATAAGCCTCTTATTGATTTTACAATTATTTCAATGATATTACTCTTGTACATAAATAAACATGTTAGTAAATCACAATGAATCAATGTGTATTGTTATCATCAAAATTATCATGTAGCCTTAGGGCTAACACATCTTACCATGAACCTTACCTCACCAGAACTCTTATATAAATACAAATTTATATAGGAACCCTACACCAAATTTCATTTCACCCTAATTCCTAAAAATGAAATTGTCAATCTGCCTGCCTCCTGCAAACTTTAGATCGCTCGCTTCTTTCTCCTCCCCTCAACATATTATGGGAAACTACGAATGGAGCACTGATAAAGTAGAGTCTTACCTGCTGAAGAGTGCTAAGAGAAGCTACCTTAGCTTTAGCAGCAACAAGATGATCAGCAAGCTTTTTGTTATGTTTCTCCAACTCTGCGTTTAAGCTATGTGCCTTATCCAACTCAGTCTTTAAAGCCAAAACCTCAGCCTGCAAGTCTTTGACCAAATTGTTAGTAGAACCTCCTCTAGGGATTTGGGATTTGTTCAACACCAGGGACCTCTTTGTACTCTTTGTACTAGGATTAGTCTTTCCATGTGGAGGCTCAGATACTGCTCTTGCTTTTAGTGCGAGTGACAAAGACACAACAAGCCGTTTTCTTGCTTTGGTGTGTCCTTGGCTGTAGAATTTTGTCTAAAACAAGATATGGTTGACATGGTATTAATGAGCTTGCATTCAGATTTTCACATATATTGATTGATTTTATACGTTGAAGTCAGATTTTTACATATATTGATTGATTTTGTAGGTTGAAATCAGATTTTTTAATATATTGATTGAATCTTACTCTTTTTTTTCATATATGAATGAGTTTTGTAGCTGAAGTCAGAATTTTTGCTATATTAATTGATTAATACTGTATTGTTATTTCTCCAACCCGACTAACTCGATTAACCCGATCAACCCAAAATAGCAGGTTACATATCAGATTTTATTTTATAAAAACCCGATCACAGGTATAAATTGCTAAACCCGATGGTGCATCGGGTTAGATCAGATTTTGGAAAACCCAACCCGATCCGACCTGTGTGCACCCCTACTCTTAAGTGTACCTACTTCTTAGGGTTTTCAACACTCTTCAGTGTGCCTCTTCTTAGGGCTTGTGCCTATTCTAAGGGCTTAAAACACTCTTAGGTGTACCTACTTCTTAGGGCTTTCAACACTCTTCAGTGTGCCTCTTCTTAGGGCTTGTGCCTATTCTAAGGGCTTAAAACACTCGTAGGTGTACCTACTTCTTAGGGCTTTCAACACTCTTCTTAGGGCTTCTAAGGGCTTAAAACACTATTAAGTGCACCTACTTCTGAGGGTTTCCTTCTAATGCATGCCCACTGGGAAAACATCTATCGTGCACTGCTTCGCGATCTTTAGACCTTCTAATTGTTCGTGCCTTTGGCTAAGTATTCTTCATTCTTCTTTGATCTCTTCAGATTTTACATTCGTTGGGTTTCATGCCTCTCTTCTAAGCGTTCTCATTCTTCTTTCACTCTTTGTCCTCATTGTGTTTCATGTCCTTATTTTGAGTATTTTTGCTTCTATTCTCGATTTCTTCTAGCCCACTAGGGAAATCTCTTGAGTTTGTATTCATGTTGTTCATCATTTGACTCATTAGGGATTTGTTCATTGTCTTTGCAAATTCCTGCAAGATTCAAACATTTCTAATGTAAGATCAATTTAAGTTTTACCTTATTTAGTGTGTCCCTTAACAAATTACTTTCTAGTATCTGGAGAAATTCTTCCATGTGATTCCGATCAAAGAGTCTATCGATTGATGTTACTTTTCTTTCCTTGTGAGTTGCTAAACTACTGTCATGGCCGGGTGCTTGTCTCCCTTTTTGTTCAAAAATTTTCTTCAATGTCGTAAGGATGATGCAGAGTCTTTCTTTTTCTTCTCTCTCTTCTCTCTTTCTTCTTTTTCTTTTATCTTTTTCTCTCTCTTCTTTCTTTCTTTGACCTTTTACCCTTTACCTTTCAAACGTTTTGACTATGAATCTTCTTCTTTTTTCAAGTCCTTCAAGGTGAACTTCAAATTTCTTTTACAAAATTCCTTCAAATTCCTTCTTTATGGTGAAACAAAAGAGATGCCTTGTCAAGATGGACGTCTTCTTTATGGTAGATGACTTCGAGAGAGAGGTTCCTTCTTTAGGGTGGATTCCTTCTTCAATGTGGATGCCTTGTTTGAGGAAGAAGCCTTCTTCGAGGGAGATTCCTTCTTCAAAGTGAACATCCTTCTTTGAGGGAAATTCCTTCTTCAAGGCAGATGCCTTCTTTAAGAGAAACATCTTTTTTTTTTTTCGAGAGAGAGATTCTTTCTTCAAGATGGATATCTTCTTCAAGGATAATGCCTTCTTACAAACTATTGTGTCTCATCTAGAGCAGGTGAGCTCCTTTGAGGAAGTTTGACTTGTTTTAGGCAATTTGCAAATCTTACAAACTGAGTGTCTTATGGATTATACTCACACTTCTTATGTAGTTGACCATCTCAAATCCTTTCTCCTCAAATGTGGTTTTTTTTCACATCTTTAACTATAGCAATCCTTATGATTATGGTAATCCTTATCTATAAGGTCGTCCTTCTTTTGGCTTGTTGTACTACTTAGAAAACTTCATCCAGGCGTTTCGCATATCATTTTGCTTCAAGCAATCATTAAATCTCATTGAGACTAAGCTACTTGTCCAAGTAACTTATACATCATGCTGCTTCTATTCCCATTTCTTTTGCGGTTACCCCTAATATTTCATATTGCATTGTGATTCTACAAAACTTGGTCACTTTTGGGCCGTTTACCATTCTGATAAGTTTTCTGACTATGTATTTTTCATGTTTTCTATCATTCTTCAGTCAATTGCTAGTCATAAAATGCAATACTATGTAATGCAATGTGGGTATCATGAGTCTTTCGTATGTAGGATGCTTCTCATAGGTATGTTATAAATCTGTCATTAGTACTAGGTAAAGCGCTCCTCTATACTTCATGTATGCATGACTCCTATCCTAGTAGTTTGTCTAACTACATGATTCCCTTGCTTGGACTGGACGAGTCATCAAGAGGTTGCTCGTCTAGATTAGAAGGTTGAACATCTTTAGGTTCAGGTTGTTGTTTCTTCTGTTGATGCTGATGATAAGTAAAAACTATTACCATCGACCTTCTTTTTCCCTTCTATTTTTCTTCACCCCTTTCAATGCCTCTTCTTGTATTTCAACATGTCTAAGGTTTCTTCCAAGACTCTCCAGCCTTTATTAAGGTTTCTAAAGGATGACAACTGGAAGCAGCTCGAATCTAGCGGTCTCTATAATGTGAAATTCCTTCGACATGTAAAGCTCAACATCCCCTTTCTTAAGGATTACACGACCTTCTGAGAGTCTCATGATCATATCTTTTGTTTCAATAGGTAAGAGCTTTACCCCTTGTATAAGGAATCCTCTGCCATATTCGTTTCTCATTCATTCAATTCTAACGCCATCGATGTCTTGCCAACTTTTGGACTTTCTAATCTCTACCACAAGCATTTACACTAGAAGTGGTAGAGTGACATTGTCTTCTATCATATGTTTGCTTGAGATGATGGATAGGAGCACATTCGATTGGCTTCGCCTTCTTCAAGTCCTCCTTCTTACGTAGTTTCTCTTTGGGTGGCCTTGGTGACCTTCATCTTGTGATCATCATTCCTTAGATGGGCCCAGGTTTCATAGCTTTTCCCTTGATTCTAGCTGAGACAGTTGATCAAACTAGACCGGGTCACGGTTGGCCCAAGTCAGTGGTTTGGTGGTAGTCTTTTGCTTCTTCAGGTTCGTGATCCATCTCATTTCATTATTTTTTTTATCCTCTAATTTTTGCCTAAGCTGCCCTTTTATGAGTTTTTGACTTCGCGAGCTTGCCCTAACTTATGCTTGAGCTGCCTTTTTTGGGTTTTCAATTTAGCGGGCTCTTAATTTTCTTGTGCCCTAATTTTTACCTAAATTGCCCTTTTTGGTTTTTCAGCTTAGCGGGCTTGCCTTAATTTTTGGCTAAGCCGCCCTTTTTGGGCTTTCTACTTAGCAGGCTTTTTTTTTATTTTTCTTTGTTTATTTTTCTCAGATTTGGTTACAAGAGAGTTTATCTGTTTCTAGCACTGCCTAAAGGAGACATTTCCCATTATAGTCCTTAACTTCATATGAGGAGGAGACTTGAGAGACTTTCTTCTTGAATTGACTGGCTTTGAGTAATTCTTGATACTCAGATTCGCTAGCACTGTCCATGGTGGACACTAGAGCATGTGACAGTGGGGACAAATATCGCATGTGTGCCTTTGGTGGGTTTCACCCATAATTCTTTCCATGATCCTATCAGGCTACGTCGATAGTATGGTCAGAAACAAAAGATTGTGGATTCACCGACTGCTTTTGGTTTTGGGAGACTATTAGCTCATTTCCTAGAGCGTGTGAGAGATTCTTGGGCACATCTCACCATTAAGAGGAATCTATTCTACAAAACCTGATTTTGAGACAGATGATCGATATAAGGACTGGGTGACCTTTCAAGCTTCCATTCCTGATCTTGTTATTCCAGCTAGGTGGTGCTATGAGCGATACAGTGAACCTATTTGTAGTCCATCAAAGAGGCAGAGATGACATTGCTAGTTCCCTAATTGGCTTAGATGTTTGATGTTTTCTTTTTGTTGTTATGCAAAATAATAAGACATTTCAAAAGGCATATTTGTTCCAAACAATTTCATTCCATTAATAAAAGTATAATCTTTTGTTCTTTGAACAACATGTGCATAATGAGACAACTCCTGTCATTAATTAGCTATTTCTGGTTTTCTGATTAATTATTTTTCCTCTCACTTTTTTTTCTTTTACATATTACTTCTTTAGCCTGTCCATGTTGACGGGCTTAGCGAACTTATTCCCTTCCATGTCTGATAGAATGACGGCTCTGCCAAACACGACCTTTGTCATAATAGATAAACCCTCCCAATTGGGTTTGAACTTCCCCCTTGGATCAAACTCAATTAGTCTCACTTGCTTAATTACCAACTCTCTTTCTTTGAACTTCATTGTCTTTATTCTTTTGTTAAAGGCTTAAGCAACTCGTTTCTGGTATAATTGCATATGATATCTAGCCTTCATTCTTTTCTTGTCAATCAAGGCCAATTATTCTCGCCTATTACGAATCCACTTCTTTTCAGGAACTTTTGCTTCAATTAGAACTCTCGTTTTATTTCATTTCTATCTCAATTGGTAGGACCACTTTTGAACCATATACTAACGAGAAAGGCGTCATGCTGGTCGAACTTTTGGGTGTCGTTCTATAACCACATAACATAAATAGCAACTTCTCTGTCCAATCTTTATATGTCTGTAGCACCTTGGCCAACATCTTCTTGATGTTCTTTTAGCCACCTCTACCACCCCATTGGCTTGTGGCTGATATGGAGATGACTTATGGTGTTCAATTCCGTACTTCTTAAACAAAGCCTTAGTTTCTACTTGAAAATGAACCCCGTTGTTAGGCACGACATGATATGGTACTCCGAATCTATATATGATGTTCTTCTCGATGAACTTTGCCATCTGCTTAGCCCTTAACTTAGTATAGGACTCAGCTTCTATCCATTTGGTGAAGTAGTCAATCGCCACCACCACATGTCGATGCCCATTAGAGGCCGATGACCTTATTTCACCAATAATGTCGATGCCCCATACAGCAAAGGGCCATAGTGTAGTCATCCCTTATAGCTCAATAAGTGGTCGATGGATCAAATCTTCACTGATACTGGTGACAATTCTTCACAATTGGACACAGTTTGTTTCCATAGTTAGCCAGTAAAATCCTTGCCTCATCGTCGTCTTTGTAAGTACTAGCCCATTCATGTGTGGCCCACATACACCACTATGAATTTCTTCTATAAATCTCCTTACTTCTTTCTCATCCACACACCTTAGTTGCATCCCCTCTGGCATTGTCTTGTACATCACACCCTGATGACAAATAAATTGTTGGGCCAACTTACGTAACATAGCCCTATCCTTCTCGTTGGCCTCCTCAGGCAAAATCCTCCCCCCTAAATATAACTTCAAATCATAAAACCATGGCTTCTCATCCACTTCTTGATTTTTGTTACATAGGGTTCCATATAACATAGTCCCCATGTCTGTTATATCACTATTGGCATCATCAATAATTCCTATGTGCTCACCCAAACTGATGCCAACAAAGCTAGTGCATCAGCCATCTAATTCTCACTTCTAAGAAGATTAAGGTGCACTACTTGAACCCTCCAATCAATCTTTTGATGTTTTCAAGGTAAGGTTTTAGCTTTCCTTCTTATAGATCCTAATCTTCATTGGCTTGAGAGATGACTAATTTTGAATCTCCCAACACTTTGACTTCATCAATACCCATGGAACTTACAACTTCTAAACTAAAGGCACAGGCTTCATATTCAACCATATTGTTGGTGACTCTGAACTCTAACTTCTTGGTGAATGGAACGACTTCTTCTGTCGGTGATACCAAAATGATTCCTATTCCAGTACTGTTGCGATTAATAGCTTCAACAAAGAACATTCTCCATGATACTACCGAGATTACCCCTAGATGTTCATCTGGGAATTCCAACTCTTATGGTTCATCATAATCAACGGGTTCATAGCCAAGAATTCTACTAGGATTCTTCCTTTCACCACCTTCTTGGTGACATATTCAACATCCAATTCTGACAACTATACTAGTCATCTAGCCAACTTCTCCACCAATACTGGTGCCTTATAAAGATACTTCATCGGATCCTCTTTCGAGACATCCTTAATTTTGTAAGACTGAAAATAGTGCCTTAGTTTCTTTGAAAGCCAAACCATGGCCAAGCACGTTTTCTCTACGTAGCTATACTTCATCTTATATGGTAGTAGCTTCTTGCTGAGGTAATAGATGGCATGCTCTATACCCCTCTCATCTTCTTGTGCCAGTATAGCACCAATAGCCTTATCTTCAAGAGCCAAGTAAAGAATTAAATTATTCTCAGGCTTTGGTGGTCTCAAGACTGGTGGATTTCACAAGTACTTCTTAATCCTCACAAATGCTTCTTGGCATTGATCATTCCATTCTTCCAACTGATCCTTCTTCAAAAGCCTAAAGATCAGTGCACAAATGGTTGTTAGTTTAGATATAAATCGACTTATATATTAGATCTTCCCAAGAAACCCTCAAACTTCTTTTTCATTCTTAGGGGATGACATCTCCGTAATGGCTTTGACCTTGTCTGGATCCACTTCTATCCCTTTGTTACTGACTACAAATCCCAACAACTTCCCTGAAGTAACTCCGAAGACATACTTCTTTGGATTTAGCCATAGCTTTACCCTTTCTAGGAATCTATCTAAGGCTTCAAAGTGACCCTCTCGAGTTTCAAATATCACCATCATGTCATCCATATAAACTTCTATCTCCTTATGCATCATATTGTGAAATAGCATTGTCGACATTCGTTGGTAAGTAGCCATTGCATTCTTAAATCCAAAGGGCATCACCTTGTAGCAATAAGTTCCCCATTCTGTAATGAAGGTCATCGTCATCTTATCTTCATTAGCCATCATTATTTGATTGTATCCAGAAAACCCATCTACGTCAATGTGAGGCAAAGGAAAATCATCCTTTGGTGATACCTTGTTCAAGTCTCAGTAATCGATACATATTCAAACCATTTTGTCCTTCTTCGGTACAGATTTGATGTTGGCTAACCATTCCGGATACTTCACCACTTTCAGAAACTTAGCTTGAATTTGCTAAGAGACTTCCTCTTTGATTTTCTAGGCCCAATCTGGCCTCATCCTACTTAACTTCTACTTAACCGGCTTTATATGCGGATAAGTCAGATTGTATGCTCAGCGATGCTTCTATCAATTCCAGGCATGTCGTCATAAGACTAGGTGAAGACTTCTTCACGTTTATTTAATAAATTTTCAAATGTCTCTCTCTCTCTTCAGGAGTTGTATCAAGTGCAATGCATATGTTCTTAGAATTTTCGATTATATCAACATTAATGTCATGAGTTTGAATGGTATGAATTTCAAATATGCTAGTGAAATGCAAATTATAATGCACAACACCATTATGGAAGACATCACACAAGTAAGAAAAATTATTTTTCATTGCATTAAACTTTGAAACATATACAGTGTCTTCTTCTTCAAAGAGGTTAGGTACAAACACATCTTCATAAGATACACTTGTAATTCCTTCTTCGATGAAAGCAGCAAGGTCGATGTATGGGTCTATTGGCAATGCTTGTTCTTGAGGCTTCTCCTCCTTAATGGTTATCTTCTCTATCTTTCCCACCAAGTCATTTCCTTTGGAGACTTCTGCCAGAAGAATATCTTTGAAGATCTCAAATCCGACCTTCAGCATTCTCTTAAAAACCCATGGTTCAGCAGCCTCCACATACTTCGTATCTTGGGCCTTTACGAATTTGATGAATCTCTCTTTCTTGGGCTCAATGTCTTCTTCTTCCCTTTTGGATTCATAGCCTAAACCTCTTCTAAAAGTCTGGCCTTTGAAAAAGATGGTAGGCCATGTCCATTCTTCCCAAGCCCAATTCCTGGCATGTACCCATGATTCTTCATTATTCCTGCTATAATTAGGCTGACTTTGTCAATCATGGCCACTTGAAAGCGACCCATGTAAGGTATTTCTCCAATCTTCACACTCAAAGCAACTAGTGTAATCATTCAGGCTGCATGAATGGTTACGATCTCCCCATCCATGTTGAATCAGATTTTCTAATGTAAATTAGAAGGAACTCCCCCTAGCGGATGGAACCATGCTTGTCCTAATAAGGCAGCAAATGTGAATGGAATATCAAGGACTATGAATTTTGTCATAACTTCAATATGCCAAGTCTTTACTAAGGCTTTAAAGATTCCTATGGCACTTCTCTTCAAATCATCATAAGCTATGATCACCATCTTATAAGGCTTGAGTTCATCTTCACTGACTCTGTATTTGTGGAATATTTTCATAGGCACAATATTGATGGTGGACCCCTTATCCACCATGATGCAAGGAGATTTTTTCCCACCAATCTTTGTGGTTTTCCGAACAATGGCTTGTTATGGTTTCTCCCTTCAAATGGTAGATCTTCATTAGTAAAGGTGATTTCTCCCATTTCTCTTACCTCCTTAGGTTCTCCTCTAGCCAAGGCGGTTAGTATCTCACTAGTAGTGTCAGCCATTGATATCTCTACCTTCTTTCGCCATTACTTCTCTATGCTTTTGGGATAATGTAAGTTAATCCCAAATGCCAGCAATTGCTTGAGTCTTTTTCAATTGTTTGATCATTTGATCTTCTTCTCATTTGGTTTCTTCTTCTTTGGCAACTTCTTTGCCCTTTTCAACTGTCTTCTCAGTTGGTTTCTCCTTTTCCTTCTCTTTGTAAAATCTACCACTTCTTGCCACTCCTCAGACATTCTCTCTCAAACCCCTGAGTGTTTCTTCCTCGTGTTTCTCCCTTATGTGTTTTTCCCTCAATTCTCACTTCATCTTCTTCATCGTTGCTAAAGTCAACCTAAGAGTTTGGAAGGGTCTTGACTTTAGGGATATCATCCAAAATCCCAATAACTGTTACCTCCTTAGACCTTATAAGCAAGCTCTCTCTCCTCACAAGACTCTCAACTCCCTTCCCTTTCCTAGTTTCACTGCCCTTCTTCACCTTGAGCCTCCTAGGAGGTGGGTGTGAACGGGGCTTTCATCTTGCTAGAGCGTTTGTGACCACGACATTCTGTGAAAGCCTCTTTAAAGACTTAAGGAAACACAAACGAGCCATGGGCACATCTAGACAAACGATCTCTTGCTTCAGGATCTAAACTACCCCCATCCCTTCAAAGATGGGTTTGGGAAGTTAGATACGAGTCTTTCGACCCACCCAGATATAAATCCGACCTTCATTTAGGAAATACTAAATAGGAATAGCTCATATTATTACTTAGTCTGCTTAGATTATTCGTTTTATGCACACATTATTCATTTTGTCCTTTTTAGTCATGTGAGGTGATTATTCAATCAAAAAACAATTGTATATTCATACAAAGAAAGAGGGAGGAGAATAGAGTTATAATTCCTTTCAAACATAGGGGAGGGGGAAGAGCATTACATCCATTATTCTTCAACAATAAAATAAAGTAATTCTACTTACAACACTCCAAATATAACATTCACATAAATCAAGTATTCAATAACAAAAGCATATTCATGCAAATCATACATTTAATAAGCAAACAATTTAAGATTCAATAAATATGGAATTCCTCACCACTATATGTGAGTCTATTCGATGGTTATCAAACCTCTACATGCATATTCATATTTATATCATTCTTCAATGATGGTCCCTCACTATTAACATGAGTCCACCATCACTTCATGGCATCATTCTAATTAAAGTGTATTCATGGTATATTCATACGTTAATTAATCAATTAATTCAATAGAAAGCCATAGTCTAATATCATGGCATTCTAGCCTAGATTTGATAATTCTATCATGGCATTCTAGCCTATTGCTATTCTAGCATAATTCTTATTAATTCATAGAAATTCTAGCCTAATCATAGTTATCATGGTGTATCTTAGCTCAACATGGCATTTCTAGCCTATTGCTATTCTAGCATAATTCATATTAATTCATGGCAATTCTAGCCTAATCATAGTTATCATGGCATATTCTAGCCTAACATGGCATTTCTAGCCTAATTCAAGCAATCCACTTTAATCATAACTATTCTAGCTCAAATAAGACATCTAAGGGCAAAATGGTAATTCTTACCTGTTCTATGCTATTTCCTAGCATACATCAAAGCCATTGTAAGTTCTCCTGGCATGATTCTAATCATGTGCTCCTAATCATATTTCTAAGCATTTGTGAAGAAAATTAAATTCTTGATAAAGTAGAGATAACAGACTTACCTCGACACGCTTATCCATCTTGTAAAATAAATAAGGGTTAGAACAACTCATAATAATCCTAGCATGTCTCTAAGCATAAAAATAACTCATAAACATGCTTATTCTAAGAAAAAAGAAACCTAAACATGTTTAATTCTAAGCAAGAAAAATAAAAAAGAAAACATGAGGGAGAAGAGAAAACTGCTTTCAAGACGTACGCTTTCTGAGTTTAGGGTAATATAAAATGCTCGAAAAAATATTATACTAGAAAGGACTCCTTGGAATCCTCACAAGTGTGTCCTATAGGGAGAGAGAGAGGATTTCTGGATACCTTGAGAAATGTGTTCAACGTGTGCTTATATAGGCTTTCCTTGGAGTGAAAAAGCGATAAAAAACCAATGTAGGATTAGGATTAACGGTAACACGTGAACAGTACTATGTGAACAGTACATTCACTGTTTGGCCCTTCCTATTTTACAATTTGCAATGCGGTCCCTTCTACCCTTTATGTATTCAATTGCTTATAACTTTTTGAGTTCAACTCCGATTTGTGATCCATAAATTTCTATGAAAAGTAGAGATCCGTATTTTCGTAACGGTATAGAATTCACCATCAAATTTCTCCTAGATTATTTTTTGTGATTTTTTGAAGTCATATGTCAGTTTTCGAGACCTTTCACCAACTTTGTCTCACATTTCCTTTCTTGGCCTCCAAGGGCATTTTGGTCATTATCTTTGCTCAACATTCATCTTCATTCCTTCATCAAGCCTAAAAAATTCAATGTCTATAGTTTACCCACTACTTTGGAGAGGTTTGTGAGACACAAAAGTCGGTAAAGTATTCTTGCTTCATCTTTCTTTCTGTCCTTTCGGCATCTTTGCCCTCGTTCTTATTCTATTAGACTTCCTTATCATCTCTTTCTCTTCTTCTATTCCCAAAAAAAGGTGTGCCCGTTCGAGTGGTAATATGTCCATCTAAGGGTGGATGTGCGCGTTCAAGAGCTAATATGCCTATCTAAGGGTAGATATGCCCGTCCAATGGCTAATATGCCTATCCAAGGCGCTAATATGCCCATCTAAGGGCAGATATGCCTGTTCAAGGGTGAACCTACCTATCTAAGGTGGGTGTGTCCATCGAAGTGCGGATGTGCCCATTCAAGGGTTGAGATGCCCTTCCAAGAGCGATATGTGCCTATCTAAGGCGAATTTGTCTATTCAAGGGCTGAGATGCCTTTTCAAGGGCAATAAGTGCCTATATAAGGCAGATGTGCCCGTTCAAGAGTAGATGTGCCTATCCAAGGTAGGTGTGCCCGTCCAAGGGCGAACGTGCCTATTTAAGGCAAGTGTGCCCATCTAAGGGTGGATGTGCCCATTCAGGGGCTAGAAAGCATCCTTACGATGCTTACAATAAAACACTCTTCTATGCACATACTTCCTAGAGTTTTTAACACTATTCAGTGCACTTACTTTTTAGGATTTGGTAAAACTCTTCAGCGTGCCTATTCTAAGGGCTTCAAACACTCTTAAGTGTACCTACTTCTTAGGGTTTTCAATACTCTTCAGTGCACATTTTCTTAGGGTTTTTGCTTATTCTAAGGGCTTAAAACACTCTTAAGTGCACCCACTTCTTAGGGTTTTCAACACTCTTCAATGTGCCTCTTCTTAGCGCTTGTGCCTATTCGAAAGGCTTAAAAATACTCTTAAGTGCACCTACTTGTTATGGTTTCCTTCTAATGCATGCCCATCGAGAAAACTTCTATCATGCACTGTTTCGTGGTCTTTAGACTTTCTTATTCTTTGAGCCTTCGGCTGAGTATCCCTCTTCGATTTCTTTGAACTTTGCATTTGTTGGGTTTCATGACCTTCTTCTAAATATTCTTCATTCTTCTTTGATCCTCTTCAGTCTTTGCATTCGTTAGGTTTCATGTCCTTCTTCTAACTATTCTTCATTCTTCTTCGATCTTCTTTAGTCCTTGCATTCACTGGGTTTCATGCCCTTTTTCTAAGTATTCTTTAAGTTTTCTTAATCTACTCTAGATTTCATATTCAATGGGTTTCAAGCCCAAGTACTGTTACTTCTATTCTTGATTCCTTTTAATCTATTGGGGAAAATCTTTTGATTTATCACATTCTGACATTCTTCATTCTTAACTTCTCTTACGTTCGCCATTCTCTTCACTAGGAAGTACCTTATCATGTTGTCGATTCTTAGACTTATTGGGGATTCTTCCATTTGTCTTTGCTAGTTCTTACAAAATTCAAACATTTCTTGATGATGTGAAATCAATTCGAATTTTTACCTTGTTTAGCGTGTTCTTCAACAAATTGTTTTCTAGTATCTGGATGAATTCTTTCATGTGATTATAGACGAAGATTCTATCAAATGATTTTACTCTTCTTTTCTTGTGGGTTGCTAAGCTATGGCTAGGATGCTTGTCACCAGTTCGTTCAAAAATTCTTTTGATGTCTTAAAGTCGATGTAGAGTTTTTCTCCTCTTCTCTCTCTTCTCTCTTTTTTGTTCTCTTTTTCTTTATCTCTCTTTCTTTCTTTTCTCTTATCCTCTTTTTTCTCTCTTCTCTCTTTTTTCTTTCTCTCTACTTTCTCTTTTTCTCTCTATTCTTTCTCTCTCTTCTCTTTCTTTTTCTTTCTCTCTTCTTTCTCTTTTTCTCTCTCTCTTTTCTCTCTTCTCTTTCTTTTTCGTTCTCTTCTCTCTTTCTTCTTTTTCTTTCTCTCTTTGACCTTTAAACTTTTACCCTTTGAACTATCTGACTATGAATATTCTTTAAGTCCTTCTAGGTGAACTTCAAATTTCCTTTTCAAAATTTATTTTGTAGGGTAGACTTCGAATTCCTTCTTCATGGTGAAACGAAAGAGATTCCTTTTCAAGGTGGACGCCTTCTTCATAGTAGATGCCTTCTTCTAGGGAGATTCTTTCTTCAAGGTGAACATCCTTCTTCAAATAAGATGCCTTCTTTATTGCTTTTGCATATCATGTTGCTTAAGAGAATTCTTATCAAGATGGAACTGACTTTGCACATCGAGTTGTCTGAGAGAAATCTCATCGAGATAAAGCTGCTTTTGCACGTCATACTGCCTAAAAGGCATCTCATCGAGATTTAGCTACCTGACCTTGCACATCATGCTGCTTCTGTTGTTATTCCTCTAGATGTTGAGCCGACTTCCTTTACGGTTACCCCCAGTATTTCATACTGCTTTGTGATTCTTGTTCACTTTTGGACTATGCTTCATTCTGGATCATGCTTCCTGGAAGAAAAGGATTTATGATTCATGTATGCATGATGTCTATTTTTCTAACTATATGCTTCTTGCTTGGGCTAGACGAGTTGCTTGCAAATCCAGTGTCTAGAGTGAGAGGTTGAATGTCTTTAGGCTCAAGTTGCTGCTTCTTCAATTAATGTTGGTGATGATGAGTAAGGACTGTCACCATCGACTTTCTCATTTTCCTTTCCACCTCTCTTTACACCTTCCAATGTCTCTTCTGGCATTTTCTAGTATGTTTGAGGCCTTCTCAAGACCCTCAAGCCTTTTTTGAAGCCTCTAAAGGATGATGACTGGTAACGACTCTAATCCATCGATCTCTATCACCCAAAGTTCCTTCAACATGATAAACTTGACATCCCTTTTCTAGAGGAATGCACGATCTTTTAGGATTCTCATAATCACGTCTTCTGCTTCAATGGGTAAGAGCTTTGCCCCTTGTATGATGAATTCTCTACCATACTTAGTTGTTACTCATCCAGTTTTAAGAGCATCATTCTATCGACTATCAAGACACCATTATTGTTAGATCTTGCCTACTTTTTTTACTTCCCGATTTCTACCATGGGCATTCATACTAGAAGCGGTAAAGTGCCATTGTCTTCCATTACACCTTTGCTTAAGATGATGGATAGTAGCACATCCGATTAGCTTCGCCTTCGATAACCATTCCTTTTTACATGGTCTCTATTAGTTTGTTTAGATGGTCTTGGTGACCTTTATCTTGTGATCATCATTTCTCAGATGGGTCGAAGTTTCATAGTTGTTCCTTTCATTCTAGCTAAGGCGTTGATCAGACTGGATTAAGTCAAGATTAATCCTTGTCAGAGGTTCGGTGGCAGTCTTTTACTTCTTCAGGTTTTTCTTCTAACCCTAAATTTTGCCTAAGTCGCCCTTTTCAGGTTTTTGACTTAACGAGCTAGTCCTAACTTTTGCTTGAGCTGCCCTTTCTGGGTTTTCAACTTAGCAGGCTTTTTCTTCTTTTCTTTCATGCCCTAACTTTTGCCTGAGCTGCCCTTCCCCAGTTTTCAACTCACTGGGCTTTTTCTTCTTTTCTTTCATGCCGTAACTTTTGCCTAAGCTGCCCTTTTGGGTTTTCAACTCAACAGGCATTTTCTTATTTTCTTTCATGACCTAACTTTTGCGTAAGCTACCCTTTCAGGTTTTCAGCTTAGTAGGCTTGTCTTAATTTTTGCCTAAGCTGCCTTTTCAAGTCAAGGTTTTTGACTTAGCAGGCTTTTATTTATTTTTCTTTTTTTCTTCACATTTGGCTACAAGATAGGCTGTTCATTCTGGCATCATTTTCTTGCACTTCCTCCAAGATGATTGAGATAATTCTATCTTCCTTAATTTTTAAGATGGTTAGGGCAATTGTTTACTCCCTTTCTTCACTCCTTAAGATGAGTGGGTAATTCGTTTAACCCCTGTATGAAGAGTCTGGTATTGTCTTGAAGAATTTCTTCATCTAGCCTCAAAGGCATTATTCATTCTTATTTGTAAGTATCCATACTAGAAAAGTGGCTAACTTCTTCCATATATCTTGCTTCTTCACTATTGGTGGCAAAGCTGCTTTCTTTGATACTGTTAACGTGAATTATTGGTGGATTTTCTTCTTTTTGATATATTTCCAACACACTCAATATCCTCCAATAACAAGTTGAAATGTTGAATGTGAGTTGTGTATTAATTTGATTAATGTTCAAATTCTTCAAAGATTCCTCAAGTTCAATAGCTCAAAGGTAATATATTAACATTATGATTCTTCGTAATTTTGACTCTAATCCAGAATTATTTCATTCGAGATTCTTCGTGTGTGTGTGCATAGCCAATCATACTTCACTTGTTAAGACTCGGATAGCTTTATGCAAATAGAAACTAGTGATCAATCTCTAAACATAGAAGGACTACCATAAGCCCGCTTTTCACACCACTCTCCACTAATGTAGGCTCATAAAGCTTGTAATGATAGGCTAGGGTCAAGGTACGATAAAGAAAACTATAGGGTTATCTTACCCATAGTCATACAACCATTCTAGGTTTTATTTGAGAGCGTTAACTTCTTCCATTTGTACCCCCAAACCTTGAGTTTTCACCCACTATGTTTGCTTTGCTTTTGATATCAAGTGGCTACACCCCTAAACTTTACGAGCAAGGGGATTAGCACTCTTCTTTTGTTTTTCTTTTTTCTTCTTCTTCTCTTCTTTTTTTTTTTTTTGTCATTTTCTCTCTCTCTCTCTCTCTCAGTCTCACTTTTTTTTCCTTTTTGTTCCTTTCTTCTGTCTTTTTTTTTTAGCTCAAAATTGCACAAAAACTTGTCAACTTCCTTTCATTCCCTCATAAGCATGGCTCTCAATATTCTTTTCTAGAATGTTCAAATGTTATGAGTTGAGGGTGAAAAATTTTGTTTCCTAGTGTTAGGATAAATTTTCTGGTTTAATAAAGGAAAGGCTTGATTAGGCTCAATAAGGTATACTAGTGACGATGAAGTAAGTGTAGGTGGGCTTGAAAGTCTCAATCGATCCAAAGAAGGCCTAAATCACTTCCTTTATGTTGTGAAGCCTAGGATTTCGCCTAAAGTTATGATCAAATAGGTTCTAGAGTCTTGTCAGATCTCAACATCAAGCTTTATTCACATAAAGTTTCTCTAAGTAATATAAAGTTCCATATTCATGGCTATTGTGCTCAAATGATTGAAGAATCAAGAATGAAACTCATCTAGCAAAAAGAGTCAAGCATGCAAAAAACACAATCTCATGTATTACCAAAAATCTATTTCCAATGAGAATCATAATTTTACCACAACTCTCGTATCATTCTTAAGATAAAGCATTTCAAAACATCATTATTCTCTCTCTAATTTAGGAATTCTCCCATTATCGATCAAGTCTTTTATTCAGGATGGACTTATGCATCATCATTGTCTGGCCTGCTGGATTGGTCATGTTGCTTTTGATTTCTATTGTTTATTCTCCTCTGCTTGGCCTCCAAATCTTCTATTCGAATGCTCGAATCACACAAATCTTCAAATGTCTTGATTGGAAAGCCTATAAGCCTATCATAATGAAGGCATAAGCTCTGTTGATCACCATAAGGACTTGATCCTTCTCCATGGGCCTCGTGGTCAGCTTGATAGCTCTAGCCCTCCAACAGACCAGATATTCTAAGAAAGTCTTGTTGGGCTATTGACGTGTCGTCTCCAAATCTCTCAAAGTTACCCCCAGTTCGATGTTATGGTGATACTATTTTATAAACTATTCAGATAGCTCTTCCCAGTCTTCTCAGACTCTCTTGGGGAGGTCATGGTACCATACTACCGCATCAACTTCTAGGGATAGCATGAAGTACTTCAATATGTGCTCCTTTGACCAAGGGGTGGTGGCCATGATGGCTGCATACTATCTTAGACGTGTCTTCGGATTGCCCTAGTGATTAAACTTGGGCAAGTTTGGCATGCAAAATTTGAGAGGCAAATCCTTATCCCCAATGAGCAAAATGTTGTCTAGGTCTTTAAGCCCTTTTAACCCCTTCTTCTTAAAGAGGGATTGGACCTTCTCCATCTCCTCCGTCAACTGCTTGATAGATTTGGGTTCTTCTGGATTGATTAGGCATTTCCCTCTATTTTTGCCTTGGCTATTCTCATCATCACCATCACCATTACCTTTAGGTAGTGGCTGATTCATACGATTAGGCCCATTTTGGAGTGCTTCAATGAGTTGGGCCATTTGCTGTTGGAGCGCGGTGATGTCAACCCTTACTTGAGCCATTTCAGCATTGTTGTTATTGGGTGCAACCATCTCATCAATTGATTCCTCCTGCCTTGTCAAACGACCACCTTGTCTAACCTAAGCTATGATGGCTACAAAAAAAAGGTGTTAAGGCCATGCATGCATGCATGTATGCATGATATGATGCATGTTCATACAAGGGCATAGACACACTTTCAGTCTTCCAACCTTATTCCTCCCACACATGTGAGGTTGAGTCTTTTTTCCTAGGATTTTAGGCCTCATTCCCAAGACATCATCATGGGATGTGGGAATGCGAGATTTTCTCTCCTAATTCTAACATTCATTTTGATGTTGGATTCTTCATGATTATCATAATATGGTTTCAAAATGTCATGATAACCTTAACTCATGGCATATGTTTTCATTTTATTCTTATGGGTGACTTGGCATGTGACATTTGTTCGTGGTTCCATAAGGTTTTGAGTTGATGTTATTCTAATCACGGGGAATTCTCATCTATAGACATGCATTTGAACATGGGTTTTGGATATTCATCCTATTGAAAATTTCTGAAGTCATCTATATGGGCTTGAGTCTCAAGGGTCCAATGGTCTGGGCTCCTCCGAGCAAGAGATGCCCCCTTGGGCCTGTATCTTTTTATACCAATTCAATGGTACGTGCTCAAAGGTAGAGACACCAACATGAGTCGTCTAGGGGTCGAATGGAGCCAAAGACTTTTTGTGCCAATGCTACATGACTAGTTTAGGCATTTCATGCTCATTGTGTGCAGAAGTATAGTGATGCCCATCAGAATCAACTTCTCTTATCTTTAGTGAAGTCGCCACTATTAACGGGGCTTTCATCTCGCTAGAGCGTTTGTGACCATGACACTGTGTCAAAGCCTCTTTCGAGACTCAAGGGAACACAAATGAGCCATGGGCACGTTTGGAGAAAGGATTTGCCACCCAATTATTCAATTAGGAATGAATGGGGGCAATCCGATCCCTTGCTTCGGGACGTAAACTACCCTCATTCCTTCAAAGATGGGTTCAAAAAGTTAGGTACGAGTCTTTCGACCCGCCCTGATATAAATTTGGCCTCCACTTGTGAAATACCAAATAGCTCGTATTGTTACTTAGTCTTCTTAGATTGTTTGTTTTATGCACACATTATTCCTTTTATCTTCTTTGGTCATGCGAGGTGATTATTCAATCAAAAAACAATTGTATGTCCATACAAAGAAAGAGGGAGGAGAATAGAGTTATAATTCATTTCAAACATGGGGGAAGAGGAAGAAGATTACATCCATTATTCTTAAATAATAAATAAAGTAATTCTACTTATAGCACCCCAAATATAACATTCACATCAATCAAGTATTCAGTAACAAAAGCATATCATGCAACATGTAATAAGCAGTCAATTTGAGATTCGATAAATAAAGAATTCCTCACCACCATATGAGTCTATTCCATGTTTATCAAAACTCTACATGCATATTCATACCTATATCATTCTTTAGTGATGGTCCCTCATGATCAATATGAGTCCACCTTCACTTCATAGCATAATTAAAGTGTATTCATGGTACATTCATACGCTAATTAATCAATTAATTCAATACAAAGCCATAATCTAATATCATGGCATTCTGGCCTAGATTTGATAATTCTATCATGGCATTCTAGCCTATTGCTGTTCTAGCATAATTCATATTAATTCATGGCAATTCTAGCTTAATCATAGTTATCATGGCATATCTTAAAACTAACATGGCATTTCTAGCCGATTGCTATTCTAGCATAATTCATATTAATTAATTGCAATTCTAGCCTAATCATAGTTATCATGGCATATTCTAGTCTAGCATGGCATTTCTAGCTGAATTCAAGGAATCCGCTTCAATCATAGCTATTCTAGCTAAAATAAGACATCCAAGGGCAAAATGGTAATTCTTACATATTCTATGTTATTTCCTAGCATACATCAACGCAAGCGTAAGTTCTCCTAGCATGATTCTAACAATGTGCTCCTAAGCATATTTCTAAGCATTCGCAAAGAAAATTAAATTCCTAAACATGTTTCTAGATAAAGGAGGGATAACGGAGTTACCTTGACATGCTTATCCATGTCGTAAAATAAATAAGGGTTAGCATAAGTCATAATAATCCTAGCATGCTTGTAAGCATAAAAATAAATCCTAAACATGTTTATTCTAAGTATAAATAAACCTAAACATGCTTAGTTCTAAACAAAAAAAAAAAAAAGAAAATATGAGGGAGAAGAGAAAACTGCTCTCAAAACGTACCATTTATGAGTTTAGAGTAATATAAAATGCTAAAAAAAATATTATACTTGAAAGGACTCCTTGGAATTCTTACAAATGTGTCCTAGAGGGAGAGAGAAAGTGAGAGAGAGGATTTTTTGGATGCCTTGAGAACTGTGCTCAAGGTGTGCTTAAATAGGCTTTCCTTGAAGTGAAAAAGTGATAAAAAATCAATGTGGGATTCAGATGAACAGTAACACGTGAACAATATCATGTGAACAGTGAACTATCATTTGGCCCTTCCTATTTTACAATTTTACAATGCAGTCCCTTCTAACCTTTTATGTATTCAATTGCTTCTAACTTTTTGACTTCAACTTTGATTTGTGATCTGTAAGTTTCTAAGGAAACTAGACATCCGTAGCTTCAAAATGGTATATGAATCACCATCAGAATCCTCCTAGATTATTTTCTATGATTTTTTTAAATCATACATCAGTTTTTGAGAACTTTCACCAACTATGTCTCACCTTTCCTTTCTTGGCCTCCAAGGGCATTTTGGTCATTATCTTTTATCAACATTCATCTTCATTCTTCATCGAGCTGAAAAAATTCAGTGACTACAATGGGCCTTTCTAGCCCCTTTTCTAGCCATCCACTTCTTGGCAAAGGAGCTAGATGATGTGGCCTTCTTCTTGATGGGTGTCATTTCAACTTCTTTTTCTTCTTCTTATTGTGGTTCCTCCTCTTCTTGATCGCTGAGGCACACAAGTTCGGGTTCTAAGCTTTGCTTAACTCACTTCACTGTAATGTTGGTCCATCCACCTTTCTTGGTGTGAATCTTGGCTACGAAAGGAACGGGCTCATCTTCTACCCTCTTAATGATCTCCTTGGGCTCTTCTTCTTTGGGCTTTTTAGCCTTTGGCTTCTTTGTTGAGACCACCTTTCTAGTAGATTTTTCTAACTTGGACTTCTCCTTTCTCTTGGCTCTCTTGGCCCTGTTTGATCTACTCTCATCGAAAGAGTTCATGACTTGCTCTTCAGTCAAGCCTGATCCAATCATATTGGTCGATGAAGGAGGCACCCAGTTGTAATTGGGCAATGGATTGCTCCTTGTTTTGGTCTCATATGTCTTTGGGTCAGGAATCTAGCCCATGTCGATTAAATCTTGGATCTCATGACAAAGGTAAGTGCAATCATCAATCTTGTGACTGGTCACTTGATGGAATTTACATTTCTTATGGTGCCTCCAATTCCTTGGTAGAGGATTTGGAAGTTATCTTGGCCGTAATGGTTACAAGATCCCTTCGGCCTTAACCTTGCAAAGATTTTGGATAGTGGCCTTCCCAAATGACTGAATCTTATTTGTGGAGCAACTGTTTTCACTTCTACGTGCTTTGTGCTAGGCCCACTAGGTTGGTAATACTACCCCTGATTTCTTCAAGGGTAGCTATGATTGCTTCTCTTTTGTCTAGACTCCAATTCTTCTATTTGGATGCCTAAGTCATATAAGTCTTCAAAGGTCTTGATAGGGAAGCTTGCCAATCTATCACTGATGAAACTATAGGCCCCACTGATCACCATGTGAACCTGGTCCATCTCTACAGGTGTGGTGGTCATTTTGGCTGCTTTAGCCCTCTAACGTACTAGGTATTTCAAAAAAGTCTCATTGGGCTTTTGTCTCGTTGTCTCCAAACCCCTCAATGTTACCCCCTGATGGGTATTGCGACAGTACTGTTTCACAAATTATTGAGAAAGTTCCTCCCAATCTTCTCGAACTCTCTTTGGGAGGTCATGATACCATGCTATCGTATTGTCTTATAAAGATAACAGGAAGTATTTCAAAATGTGCTCCTTTGTCAAAGGAATGGTAGCCATGATGGTTGCATACTGCCTCAAATATGTTTGAGGATTCCCCTCTCCATTGAACTTTGGCAAGCCTGGCAAGCGAAACTTTGGAGGCAAATCTAAGTCTCCTGTAAAGAAAATGTCATCTAGGTCTTTGACCCCCTTCAGCCCCTTCTTCTTCAAAATTGATTAGACTTTCTCCATGTCTTTGGCCAACTACTTGACCAATTTAGGTTCTTCCTGATTGAACGGGCTTTTTCCTTTATTTCTGCCTTGGCTATTCTTACCATCACCATCGCCATTATCCTCGGCTGGCAGTTTAATTCATGCGGTTAGGCCCATTTTGGAGTGCTTCAATGAGTTGGGCCATTTGTTATTGAAGTGCGGTCATGTCAGATCTCAATTGGGCTATTTTGACATTGTTGTTGTTGGATGCTGCCATTTTGTCTTCTTGTCTTGTCAAATGACTATCTCATCTAACCCAAGCAATGATGGTTGAAAACAAAAGTGTTAATGCCATGCATGCATGCATGTGTGCATGATATGATACATGCTCATACAAGGGCATACACAAGCTTTTAGTGTTCCAATCTTATTCCTCCCACACATATGAGGTTGAGTCTCTTTTCCTACATTTTTAGGCTTCATTCCCAAGACATCATCATAGGATGTGGGAACACGAGATTCGCTCTTCTAATTCTTACATTCATGTTGATGTTGGATTCTTCATGATTATCATAACATGGTTTTCAAAACGTCATGATAACCTTAATTTCATGGCACATGTTCCCATTTTGTTCTTATAAGTGACTTGACGTGTGACATTTGTTCATGGTTCTATAAGGTTTTGAGTTGATGTTATTATACTCATGGAGAATTTACATCCATAGACATACAATTCAACATGGGTTTTGGATATTTATTCTATTGGAAATTTTTAGAGTCATCTATATGGGCTTTAGTCTCAAGGGTCTGATGGTCTGGGCTTCTTCAAGTGAGAGATGCCCCCTTGGGCTGGTCTCCTTTTATACTAATTCAATGGTACATGCTCAAAGGTGGTGACGCCAACATGAGTTGTCTAGAGGTCGAATAGAGCCAAAGACTTCTCATGCCAATGCCACACGGCTAGTTTAGATAATTCATGCTCATTGTATGCAAATGTGTAGTGATGCAAGGACTCATTATACTAACACGAGTTATTAGAATTTGGTATCCCCATCAAAATCAACTTCCCTTATCCCTAGTGGAGTGACCACTGTGAATGGGCATTCATCTCGCCAGAGCGTTTGCGACCACGACATTATGTCAAAGCCTCTTTCGAGACTTAAGGGAACACAAATGAGTCATGGGCACGTCTGGAGAAAGGAGTCACCACCCAATTATTCAATCGGGAATGAATGGGGGCAATCTGATCCCATACTTCAAGACCTAAACTGCCCTTGTCCCTTCGGAGATGGGCTTAGGAAGTTACGTATGAGTCTTTTGACCCGCCCGAATGTAAATCCAGCCTCCACTTGGGAAATACCAAATAGGAATAACTCATGTTGTTACTTAGTCCACTTAGCATTGTTTATTTTACGTACATATTCTCATTTTTTTATCTTCATTAAGCATATGAGGTGATTATTCAATCAATGACAGTGGTATATTCATACATAGAAAGAGGGAGGAGAAAAGATTACATTTCCATCAAACATGGGGGAAGGCAAAAGGATTATAACATATTTTAATCAACAATAAAATAAAATATTCCATACATTCATATATTTGAATATTATTCTAAGTGATGGTCCCTCACTATCAATGTAAGTCTAACACCACTTCATGGTATCGCACAATTAAACTTCTTTAAAAATAAACATTCATACATGCATCAACAATAAAATCAAACAAAGCCATAATTTAATATCATGGCATTGTAGCCTAGATTTTGATACATTGTATTGTGGCAATTCTACCTTATTGCTTATTATAGTATAATTTATATCAATTCATGGCATTTCTTGACTAACACGTCATTATGGCATATTCTAGCCCAAACATGGCATTTCTAACCTAATTCAGACAATTGAAATCAATCATAGCTATTCTAGCTCAAACAAGACATTCAAGGGCAAAACGGTAATTCTAACCTATTCCATGCTATTTCCTTGCGTTCATCAAAGCAAGTAAAATTTTCTAGCATGATTCTAATCATGTGCTCTTGAGCATGATTCTAAACATATTCTCCTAGTCGTGATTCTAAGCATTCACAAAGAAAGTAAATTCCTAAGCATGATTCTCAAAAAGGAAGGATTACGGACTTACCTCGATATGCCTATCCATATTGTAAAACAAATTGGGTTAGCCCAATTCATAATAACCCTAGACATTTTCCTAAACATAAAATTAAACTCCAAACATGCTTCTTCTAAGCAAGAAAAATAAAGGAGAGAATAGGAGGGAGGAGAGAATTCTACTCTCAAGACGTACCCTTTTTGGGTTTAGAGCAATAAACGCCTAAAAAAAATATTTATACTAGAAAAAACTTCTTGAATTCTCGAGTATGTCTTCAAGAGGGAGAAAGATGATTGTATTCGATAATCGGTGTGAATTGAAAAATGAGAGGAAGGGGGCTTATATAGGAAAGGGGTGAAGATGAAAAAGGAAGCTTTTCAAGCTAATTTCGAAAATAAACCAACAAGGGCTGGGCGCCCAACTGACAAATGGTCGGCCATTGGCCAATAGCCGGGCGGTTGTTTGATGGTTGGCTGGCCAATATCCCTTCGGCCCTTTCCTTTTTTGTCATCCTTTGATGCAGTCCCTTCAAATCTTTGTTCTTTCGATCGTGTATAACTTCTCGAGTTCAACTTCTATTTGTGATATGTAAATTTTTACAAAAACTAGACATCCGTAGCTTCGCAACAGATGACTTATCATCAAATTCCTCTAGGATTAATTTTTGTGAGTTTTCAAAGTCATATGTCAGTTTTCAAGGCCCTTCACCAACTTTTTCTCACCCTTCTCTTCTTGGCCCTCACGGGTATTTTGATCATTTTCTTTGCTCAATATTCATCTTTATTCCTTGATCGAGCCTAAAAAATTCAGTGTCTATAGGCACACGTTTGTAATGCTAGAGCTGCCAGCCCTAGGTTACAGGTGCCAACCCCATGGTGACCTTACCGAAGGTAGATCTGCGTGTGAATCAGGTGAATATGGATCCTAGGGTTTCGACCTCTCCCACTAGTACTGCACCGATCCTAAGCCTATTTGGCTTTTCTTCCCCATTCATTGGTGTCCGATTCTTGTGCCCTTGCTAGTCTAAGAAGAACTCTTGATTGTTGTCTTTGGTTATCATCATTGGGCCTCTAAACCATAAGCGAAGTTTTAATGCTTATAGTTTCCCCCCTACTTTGGAGGGGTTTGTGGAACACGGACATTGAACAAGGTATATTATTCCTTTCACTTACTTACTTCGGGCCTAATGTCTGGATTCCAGTAGGTTTGTTGGTTTTTTGAGACGATCCTATGCTACGCCATGGTTCTGTAATGCCATCCTACACTATTTTGAAGAATAGTGCAGATCCACACTCTTTGGAGATACCTTTACGTAATTCCACACTTAGGGTTGTATAGGGTTCCGGTGCTACTCTACACTTTGATAGTTTTTGGTATGATTCCACATTCTCTAAAGTCGCCTTCATGCGATTCCACAGGATTTTGGTGCCTTTTCGTACTCTCTAACAATCTCTAGTGTGATTCCACACTCTTTGAAGACACCTCCACGTGATTCCACGAATTAGGATTTTGGTTCTATTTCGCACTCTCTAACTCCAGTGTGATTCCATACTCTTTGAAGACACTTTCACGCGATTCCACGTGTTAGGCTTTTGGTGTAGTTCTGCTCTCTCTAATAGTCTTTGGTGTGATTCCACACTCTCTGAAGACACCTTCATGCGATTCCATGTGTTAGGACTTTGATGTCATTTTGCACTCTCTAACAGTCTCCGGCATGGTTCCACACTCTCTTAAGACACCTTCACGCGATTCTACACGTTAGGATTTTGGTGTTGTCTCGCACTCCCTAATAGTCTATAGTATGATTCCACACTCTCTGAAGACACCTTCACGTGATTCCATGTGTTCCAATTTTGGTGCCGTTTCGCACTCTTTAATAGTATCTGGTGTGATTCAACACTCTTTGAAGACAACTTCACGTAATTCCACATTCTTTTGAGTGAGTTTGTTGAAATTCTAAATTCTATCAGGGTCCTTTCGTGGTTTTATACTCTCTTCTTTGGCATGATTCTGCACTCTTTCAATGATTCTATGTTGGTTTGCGCTCCTTAGGGATATTGGTGTGACGCTATTTCCTTCTAGATGACTCATTAAAACTCTAAATTTTTTCATGGTTCTAGCACGATTCCATGCTCTCTATTTGGTGTGATTCTGCACTCCTTTAAGATTCCTACTTAGCACTTAGTAGAGGTCTACACTCCTTCAATGAGCTTGTCAAAATTCTAAATTCTATCACAAGTTTCGACGCGATTCCATGCTCCTGAGGGTGATTGGTGCAATTTTTGAAAGTTTGGTATCATTTTGTGTCCCTAGGGATGTGATTATCTTTCCATTGGGGATTTGGAGTCATCTCTGTGTTGTCTGACAATTTTATTTTCTCAGGTTTCCTTGGGATCATGCTATACTTCTTAGTCTATTTTGGGATTCATGCCTACTAAGGAATTTTGATATGTTTGTTGGGGATTTCAAAATAATTTTACAATCCTCGTTATATTAATTTAGGACTCCACTAGGGACTCAGGTGTAATTCTACAATTTTTTGGCCCTTGGGTGCAATTCTATAGCCCTTGAGAATCTTTGATGTAATTATGTGTCTAATTTGGGATTATACATCCACTGGGAATCTTGTTGTCATTCTACAGCATTTTGAGGTTGTGATGTAGTTTTACAGCTTTGCTGGGGTATCGGATGTAGTTGTGCAACTTTCTAGGTCCTAGATGTAATTATGCAGTCCTTAGAGGTCTCTGATGTAATTATGCACTTCACTAGTTAGTTTGCTGTAATTAGGCTTCCAATGAAGAGTTTTTGTTGTGATTATGCTTCTACTAGGGAGTTTGTTGTAATTCCATAACTTTCTAAGGTCTTTGATGTAGTTTTATATTCCATTAAGGTCAAGATGGAAGTCTGAATTCCACTGGGTATTTGGATGTAATTTTGCAGCTCTCTGGGTTCCAGCTGCAATTCTATAGTCCTTAGGGGTGCTTAGGCAGGTCTACAACTCTTCAGGGACCCTACAAAAATTTTTAGAAACTAGGGATAGAAATCTGCCGACATCAAAATTCAAATTTAGTGTCGCACATCTCTAATTATAGGTGGGTGACTCTATGTGCAGTGTGTGCCTCTAATGCATGATACATTATATAAACAAATGTTCATCACTCTTCAAGCCACCCAAAACTCTCCAACTCTAATTTCCTCTCAATTTCTTTCCACCCTTCTCGTATTTTCGGCCTTCTACAGCCATGGTGAACCATCCAGTGGAGATTGACTTCGATTGCTACTCTCCGACGATGCACCTAATGCTTACCGGTAGTCCGATCAATGGTGATGCTAGAATTTGGCACAACTTGGATTGCCACGACTTCTCTCGAGAATGTTCTTACTTCTTTTGCTTTTGTTTTGCCGTTTCCATGCTTGTTTTTTGCATTCTAGAAAAACTTGTGTAAAGCTTTTGGGAAATCTGGGTGCCTCTAACAAAGGCGCTAAAGATTTGAATAGAGGCGCATGCCTATAGACTTGCTAGGTGCCTAAGGGTAGTTAGAATGCACCACTTAAGGGTTAGGGTTTCTTCAGTTGTGTCGCATGACTCTAATCACTCCTGAAACCTACTCGAAAGTGGTGCGTGACTCTAATTAGAGGCGCTTAATCTAGTCTTCCATTTTCTTGTAATTTGGCCGCTTTTCTTTCATTCTTCTTCTAACACTACCCTTTTTCTTCCTTCTTTTCAAGTGGAGAACATGCACAGGCTTGGAGGATTGTACTGCTATGCTTGTGAGTGGTACGATACGATTCTAAAGCGTAGTCCTTTATGGTGGTGCATCTCAGATGTCGATTTTGATAGATTCATCCAATCTTTGCTGACGTAGCAAACTTGCATGAACCAAAATCTATCAACCTTGGTCAATAGGGGGATGGGCACCACTCACACCTTCTACCTCACATTTGACGAGATAAGAATCACCCTTTTTGATTTGACGGTGCTAACAAACATCTCTTTTTTTGGGGGGGTAGTCCCTTTTGACCGTTGGTTGTGCGATTTACTAATAGCGGATCAGAGTCAATGGGTCAAGAGACTGTTGGGTTATGTTCCTCCCATGATGGTCCTAATGATGTTCCTCGTAAGCCCATCAAGCTACGCTGGAAGGGCCGACAATGTCAGTATAAGCCAGAGCTTGAGCAGTGCACCTAGAGCTTTATTTTTTATCTTCTGAGTATGAAGCTGTTTTGAAACTCCCAGAGTACTGGCCTCTCATCTGCACCCTTCGAGAGCTAGACAAAGTCAGCAATTTTGATTAGGGCCATCCTACCTTGGCCCACTATGAATGGGACTTTCATCTTCTCAGAGTATTTTTGACCACAACACTATATTAAAGCCTTTTTAAGGAAACACAAATGAGCCATGGGGACGTCTGTAGAATGGAGTTACCCCCCAATTATTTAATTAGGACTGATGAGGGTAATTTGATCCCTCACTTTAAGGCCTAAACTACCTTCATCCCTTCAGAATAGATTTGGAAAGTTAGGTATGAACCATCTGCCTCTCCCGAATCAAAATCTGGCCTCTACTAGCGTATGCCAAATAACGATAACTTAGGTTATACAGTCTGCCTAAGTAGTTTATTTTATGCACACATTTCTAGTTTTATCTTCTTTAAACAAATAAGGTGATTTTCAATCATGGCAGTTATATATTCATACGAAGAAAGAGGGAGGAGAATAGAGTTATAATTCCTTTTCAACATGGGGAAATCGAAAGAGAATTACATCAATTGTTCTTCAACAATAAAGATAAACTACTTCTAGCACTTCAAAATATCACATTCATAGCATTCATTGCATTATAAATTCAATATATACATTCAAGTCGAGACTCGATAGATAATGAATTCCTCACCATCATAAGTGAGTCTATTCAATGTCTATCAAGCCTCTTTCAGCATGTAGTCATCATTTATTCATTCATTAAAGTATTCATTTTAAGCAATGGTCCCTCATCATCAATGAGAGTCCACCATCACACATAATTATATTTCTAAACAATGTATATTCAATCTAAAATCAATCAATCAATTAAAACTTAATACAAAGCCATAATATGGAATCATGGCACTTCTACCTAGATTTGATATTTCTTATCATGGTAATTCTACCTAAGCATGGAAATTCTAGCATATTCATAGTAATCATAGTGGATCATGGCATTTCTAGCCTGAACATAGCATTTCTAGCCTAATCAATCAATCAATATCAATCATGGCTATTCTAGCCCAATTCAAGGATTCAAGGGTAAATATGGTAATTCTTACCTATTCTATGCTATTTCCTAGCATGTTTCAAATCATGTGCTCTTAAGCATGTTTCTAAACATGTGTTCCTAAGCATGATTCTAAGTATTTGCAAAGAAATTAAACTCCTATACATGTTTCTATTAAAGGAGGGAAAGATAACTTACCTTGACACATATATCCACCTTGCAAAATAAATAAGGATTAAACAATTCATAAAATCCTAAACATGTTTCTAAGCATAAAAATAAATCCTAAACATGCTTAATTATAAGCAAGATAAATAAAGAAGAAAAGAGGAGGGAGAAGAGAGGAATGCTCTCAAGACGTACCTTTTTCGGGTTTAGAGCAATAGAACGCCTATAAAGAATTGAATTGGAAAAGGCTCATTGAATTCTCAAAGTGTGTCTTCAAGAGGGACAAGAGATGATTTTCATGTGTGTTGAAAAGCGAGGAGGACAGGGTTTATATAGTTGAAGGGTTAAGTTGAAAAAAAGAGCAAAGAAACAAAAAAGGAAGGTGTGAGGGGTAATTTTATAAAATGAAGAATAGCTGGCTGATTGTGGGAAGACCATCGGCTGGTAGTCGGACAACCGATCGACTGTGGTAGGATGACCAGCAGATTTTCTTACAACCGTCAGCCAGTTATGGCCCACTAATGTCCCTTGTTTTGCATTTTTTCAATGCAGTCATCTTTCAACCTTTGTCTATTCGATCACACGTAACTCTTTGGGTTTGGCTTCGATTTGCGATTATAAAATTCAATGAAAACTAAACATCCATAGCTTCACAACGGTATTTGACTTATCATCAGATTCTTCCTGGATTAATTTCTATAATTTTTCAAACTCATATGTCAATTTTCAAAACTTTTGGTTGGTGAGAAGCACCTTTATTCCTTTTGCTTCCAAGGGCATTTCGATCATTTTCATTCCTCGATATTAATCTTTACTTGATCATTGAGCCTAAAAATCTAGTGTCTACACTCACCTCTACTATCATCTAGATATGGGATGCCACAGGCGATAGGTCATTAAAGGCTTTTCTTTCCTCGTCAAGGTATGATTCCATCCCTTTTCTGGTTTCTTGTCTTTCATTTTTGAGCTTATCTACTGATCCTTATTTCTGCTTGGCTTTTGACAAGATGTGGTCATGCACGTAATATTCTTTCAACTCGAATTGAGTAGCCTGCTTAAGGATACCCATGGGCCACTCGATGGTCTTATGGTTGTAGGAGAGAATGCGGCTTTCTTTACAACATTTTCATGAGCATGTCGTTCACCTTTACCTAGGACATGGTAAGAAAAACTTGTGTTAGTATTTCTATGCTTCACATTTTTTTAACAAAGACTTATCTTTCTTTTATTTTGTAGGTGAATCGGGTTCCATGGCTGAAGGATCACGATCAGAACATCTGGACTCCTACCCTGAGGGAGGCACATGACCTTTGTGCCTATAGGATGCCACTGGTGAGCCCTAAGGCCCATATGTGGTTCTTATGGGAGCATATTGATGACATCCTTTTGCTATTTCATGAGTGCTCATACATGGACTAGGCTCAAGAGCTCCTGCTTGAGCCTCATAGAGGTAAAGACATTAGTCCCTACCAGGCTCCAAATGAGGGTCAAGCTCCTCCATCTTTCCCAAATGAGGGTTAAGCTCTTTCGCCTCCACCGCCTTCTCGTCGTCACCAGTTTACTGGTCCTTCCTTGAGCACTCAATGTCGAGGGAAGAGGCCACCTAGTGCTTCTCCGTCAATGATGGCTTCTAAGGACATCGTCATTCCAGATCCTGCCATCGTGGCTGACTACCATGATGAATGTGTTGACACCGATAGGGGCCTTCAGTCTTTCATGAGTTTTTAGTGGATGTGATTTTGAGGTTTTCGTTCATGCCTTCAGATACTATTCATCTAAGAAGTTCTCATCTCCTCGTTGGCATTTCCTACTTTTATTCAATTTTCTAACAAAATACGAAATGTTTATGCAGATTACCTATGATTTGGTAGAGCATTTGAGGAAACTCTTCATCATAGCTCAGGGCTCATCTTTACGCTCTCCCATCAGTATCAGGTAAAAATCTCAACTTATCATGCTTTTATATTTGCATGACTTATTTTTTATGTGCTAACACTTTTTTTTTCTGCTTGGATCAGGAGGTTACACAAGAGAGCTAGGACCTTTGGAAGGAGAGTGCAGGTCTTCGCTAGCAAGTTGACTACTTAGAGAGGACATTGACAGGCATGCAAGGCCCTTTGAGTGGCACTAGATTATCTTAGCCTGATGGCACTTCCACCGGTGTCAGGTCTCTTCCTATTATAGATGCTAGGACTTCTCAGACCATGGGCACTATTGATGGTGAAGGTCTTTCTCAGTCTGTAGTCATCTTAGATGATGGGCCTTTTCATGTTACCATCGGTGATGACGAGGTTGACAACCTCTATGATGATGACCTGGTGGATGCCGATGCTATTGAAAGCATGTCAAGGCACTAGGCCTAATTTTGTTATCTTTTGCAGTCATTTCTTGACATTGCTTTTCTATTTCATTCCTATGTTATTCTTTGAGGATGATGTATTTTTCATGGATGATTTGCTATTACTTAAGCAACTCATGTGGATGGTGTTTTTGTTCGTTGTTATAATAGAAATTGTTTCTATTTTATCATTAAAATTTCATTGTCTCGCCAATGACAAAGAATCTATCTTCTAACAAAGCGCCATAAGACCATCACCATGTCATGCAAAAGAGACAAAACTCAAAACTTAATCATTGCGTAATGCTGAAAGGGCCAAACCATAATTGGGTAAGGTTTGGGGCGAGCCCCAAGTTTTTAGGCAGTCTGCTTATTCTTCATGTGATATCGTCTCTCTCTTTTTTTTTTTTTTTGCACCCTCTTTTGATGCTTTGTCCTGTATCTTTCGGATATGGATTCAAGAGAAGCTAACTATTCTAGCCATTCCTCAAGTTGACTCTCTCTAGTATGGGCCTAAGAATCATCAGGCATGAAAGCTGCACTGGCCAAACTCTTGGATCGTGCATCTTTAGACTATATCAGACGTCATGATCCACTGGTACTGTCTGTGGTAGAGGCTTCAACATGTGACTATTAAGACTCACACCTCCTGCGTGGTCCTTACGGGGCTTATTTATTGCTCCTTCCATTCGCCTTCCCGCCTTTATCGACAATATGATAAGAGGTAGAGGATTGTGACTTGCCTACCAAACTTTACTCTCGGGAGGCTTTTTGAGCATTTCCTTGCTTGTGTTAGTAGTTCCTGGTCTTAGTGCAAGATCAAGAGGAACTTGTTTTCTTTATCTTACTGGGCAACTGATGATAAGTATAAGGAGTAGGTTGCGTTGGAGGCTTATATTGTTGACCTGACCCTTTGTGCTCGATCATGCCTAGTGCGCTTTAGTGGTCTTGCACAGGTTCAAAGACAGAGAGGACATTGATACAGTTTTAGTTTTCTACTTGTTTATTGTTTTTCACTTATGGAGCTATTATGCAAATCATTTCCACAGCATATTTTGTATCTCAAAACATCACTTTATTAATTAAAGATACAAATGTTTTGAACAGTATGTGCTCACATAGACAACTCTTGTTACTAATTAGGCCTTTCAGGTTTTCTAACTAGATATTTTCTATTTTTTTCTTTTTTCTTTTTTATCACACAAAGTACTAATAGCTTGTTCATAAGTTCTATGAACTCATTTCCATCCATATCTGATATCTTAACTGCACTGCTGGTTATTATCTTTTTGACCAAGAAAGGCCCTTCCCAATTCAGCTTGAACTTCCCTCATGGGTCAGGTATCGATGCTTTGGCTTGCTTGAGTGCCAAATCCCCCTCGTGGATACTTTTTTGTTTCACCCTTTTGTTAATCTTCTAAGCTACTCTTCTTTAATACAATTGTATGCAGTATAGAGCCTTCATCCTTTTCTCATCTAGGCGTGTAAATTGCTCATATTGATTTCGAATCCATTCATCTTTGGGCACCTTTACTTTTGTCATGACCCTTGTTGACTACATCCTCACTTCTATAGGCAGTACTGCTTCAGTCTTATAGACCAAGGATAATGGAGTCTCTCCCGTTGAACTCCTAGCAGTGGTCTTATATCCCTAAAGCGTGGATGGTATCTTCTTGGCCCAATCTCGATAAGTCTAAAACTTCTTTGCAAGGATCTTCTTAATATTCTTATTTGCCACCTCAACCATGTCGTTTGCTTGTGGGTGATATGGGGATGATTTATGGTGCTCAATCTTGTGCCGCTGTAGTAAGTCCTCTGTTTCTACTTAGAATTGGACACCGTTATCTGTTACTACGTGGTGTGGCACTCAAGATCTATAACTGATGTGTCTTTGAATAAACCTGGCCATCGCCTTTACCCCTAATTTATTGAAAGACTCTGTTTCTATCCATTTTGAAAAGTCCAATCACATATTGATGTTTGTTTGAGGCTGTCGACCTTATTTCTTTGACGACATCAATCCCCATGCTAAAAATGGTTAAGGCAATGAGATGTTTTGTAGCTCTATCGATAGTTGGTGAGTTGAGTCCCTATAACTCAAACACTGATGATATGCTTTCACAGATTTCACACAGTCAGTCTCCATGGTTAACCGGAAGAACCCTTGCCTCATAATTTTCTTGGCTAAAGCTAGCTCATTCATTTGAGGTCCATAGATCCATACATGTGAGCCTCCCTCTAATCCACACACCTTATATGTAGACCATCTACCATCTTTTTGTACATCATTCATCATTGGCATGTGAATTGTTGGGCTAACCGCCTCAATGCTTTCCTATCCTTCTCGTCTACTCCTTTAGGGAAAGCTCTTTCCTCAAAATATCTTTTTAGATAATAAAAGCAAGGTTTTCCTTCAGCCTCAACTTCTATCACCCATTCCTGTTGGTATAACGGATGACGAACATCTGTTCCCACTAATAGCTTTATCATCGTTTTCTCTAGATTTTCCCAAATATAAGCTAATCCTACCAAAGCATCTATCATTTGATTCTCCTCTCAAGACACATGCTTAAAGACACATCTGGTGAACTTTGTCATTAATTTCTTGACTTGTTCCAAGTTTGGTTTGAGTTTCTCCTCCCTCATATCCTGCTCTTCTTTTGCCTGTAAGACACTAGTTGCGGGCCTCCTATCACCTCAATTTCTTCAATCCCTATTGCTACTACTATGCTTAACCCAAACACTCATGCCTCATACTCTATCATGTTGTTCATAGCTTTAAACCCTAACTTCTTGGCATATGGCAATATATCTCCAGTAGGTAAAATGATGACAACCCTTACTCCTCTTGTTTGCTACCCCATCAAAATACAACTACCATCCCATTACTACAACGACCCCAATGTATTCATCAAAAAATTCCAATTCGTATAATTTGTTATCATCCACTGGACCTATTGCCACTCTACCACTATTCTACCTTTCACCACCTTCTTAGTGACATTTTGATATTGAATTTGGGCAGTTGTACCAACCATCTTGCCAGTTTTCGTACTAACGATGATGCTTCATACATGTATGTCATTGGGTCCATCTTGGAAACTACTTGAACTTTGTATGACTTAGAAATAATGCCTTAGCGTATTTGAGGCCTACATCATTGCCAAACAAGTCTTTTCTACCTAAATGTACTTGAGCTTAGTTTCTAACAACTTCTTGCTTAATTAGTAGATTGCATGTTCCATGCCATTCTTATCAGCTTGTGCCAATATGGCTCATAACTGCCTCTTTTTCAAGTACTAGGTATAAAATCAAGGTTTTTCACTGCCTTAGGGGCCTTAATGTAGGTGGATTGGCTACCTATTCTTTAATTTTTTCAAACACCTTCTAACATTGTTCATTCCATTCTACTAGCTGATTCTTCCTTAACAATTTAAAAATTGGTGCACAAACGGCTGTGAGCCTAGCATTGAATCGACTGATATATTAGATTTTTCCCAGAAATACTCGGACCTCTTTCTTTGTCTTCGGTATTGGCATTTCTATGATGGCTTTCACTTCGTCAAGATCAACTTCTATCCCTCATTCACCAATTATTAAATCTAACAACTTTTTTGAAGTTACTCCAAATACACATTTCTTAAGGTTGAACCTCAACTAATACCTTTTTACCGTTTCTAAAATTTTTCTGAGGCTTCAAAGTGTCCCTCCCATGTGTAAGATTTGACCATCATGTCATCCACATAATGCTAAATTTCCTTGTGGAACATATCATGAAAGAGTGTTGTTGTCATCCTCTGATAAGTTGCTCTTGCATTTTTCAACCCAAATGGCATCACCTTATAGCAATAGGTCCCCTATTCTATGGTAAAGGCCATTTTCATCTTGTCTTCAATTACCATCATGATCTGATTGTAACTCGAGAATCCAACAGCAAAAGAGAACGGTTTGGTTTAAGTTGCACTATCCACCAATACATCTATATGTGGCAAAGGAAAGTCATCCTTTGGTGATGCCTTGTTCAAATCTTGATAGTCCATGCACATCTTTACTCTTCCATCTTTCTTTGGTACCAGGTCTATATTAGCCAACCATTGAGGCTAGTTCACCACATCTAAGAAATTTTACCTCTATCTGTTTAGTGACCTCTTCCTTAATCTTTTATGCCCATTCTAGCCTCATTCTTCTCAACTTTTGCTTAACCGGCTTCATATGTGGATAAATGGGTTGGTGTGTTATGCTATGTTTTGATCAACTCTAGGCATATCGTTATAAGACCAAGCAAACACCTTTTCATGTTCTTTTAATATCTTTTCAAATCTCTCTCTTTCCTCAAGAGTTGTATTGTGAGCAATGCATATGTCTTTAGGATTATCAATTGTACCGAGATTAATATTATGAATGCTCATGAGATGAATGTCGAATATGCTATTGAAATGAAATTAATGGAAGCTACCATAAGGTAAAACATCCAACAAGTAAGTAAAGTTAGACTTTATTGCATCAAATTTATTTGCAAACAAAGTGTCCTTGAACAACTCAGGAACAAAGGCATCTTCGTAACAAGCATTAGCCATTTCTTCTTCAATGAGGGTAGTTAGGTCAACAGGAATCTCAATGTCCAAGCATGCTATTTCTCTTGGCATCAACTTTTCCATTTCCTTGACTAGTTCATTGATCTTAAATAAACCTTGGTTTCATCACATCCTTGAAGATTTCAAGCCACAGCTTTAAGATGTCGTTACGGCTCCATGGTTCAACCTCTCTGGTATACATGGCCTCTTCTGCCTTATAAACTTAATAGGCTCTTTACCCCAAGTTGGGCATGTATCTTCATCAAGATCATAACCTAGTCTCTCTTGTTGGTTTGCCCTTTAATCTTAGGGAAAGTAGGCACTCCTACAAAACTTTTCCAACTTTGGCCCTAAGCATGTATCCTTGCTTTTGTTATGATTCTGGCTACCATTGGGTTGATCTGGTTGATCATTAATACTTGTTATCCTCCACATAGGGTGTGTCTCCTTCTTTGTGCTTAAGGCCACCACTGCTGGTAAGGATTCTATTGGAGTTATTATCTCTTCCCTTTAAGAGTTGAAGTAAATAGCCTGATGAACAGTAGATGGCACATCTTCTAAGGAACGAAACTATGCACTCCTTAAGAGTGCTGCACAGGTCACTGGGATATCCAGTGTAGTAAATTATGGCACCACTTGAATCAGGCCTATTTTCACCGAGGCTCTAAAAGTTTCGATTACGCTCTTTTCTTTGTCATCATAAGCCTTTATGAATACCTGGGACGGTTCTGGCTCTTCTTGCTCAATCGCAAATTTGCTTAACTGCCTTAACGGTACTAGATTGATTACTGCTCCATTGTCTACATAAAATATGAGGTCTTCTTCCCTCTAATTTTAGTAGCTATTAATAATAGTTTATTGCGATTCCTTCCTTCCAAGGGGAGATTAGCATCAGAGAAACTGATCAAGCCTTTTTGTACCTCCTTAAGTGTAATCATTGGCGATCATCTCCTCAAGCTGGAGATAAGGGAATTCAAAATTTTGGCCAAGGCTCTGGCCATTATTTCTTTATGTTTCAGGGATGAAATGAGCAGGTCCTAGATGCTTGTGTTTACCTGTGTCTTCTTTAGCTATTTAAGGAGTAAATCATCCTCCTCTTTCTTCTTTTCTTCGTCTTGTACCTCTTTCTTCTGCTCTCCTTTTGCTTTCTTGGCTTTAGGGTTCCTGTAGAAACTCCCACTCCTAGTTGAGACATGAACTTCTTTCTCTTCTCCTCTCCTCTCTCTCTTTTCCTACTTCTCATCAGCCACCCTCATATTCTCACTCTCTGGTGTTTCTTCTTCATTCTATGTTTCTTCTTCATTAAAACTCTCCCTCAAATCATATTTCTCTTTGTCGTCTCCTCTATTCTCAAAGTTGCCCCAGAAATCTTATATCTTTCTCCCTTTCTTCTTAGGTTGTATCTCTTCTCCATCACTGAAGTCATCCCAAAAGTCTTGGATGGTTTCATCATTATCCCATATACCCATGACATGTTCTATGTCTTTATCCTCACTGTCACTGACGCATATCAACTCCCATCCATCCATCATTTTGAGAGTCAACTTCTACAGTTAGAAATGTCATGTCAAGTGATTTCCTGGCAATCGACATCCACTCTTTAAACTATGCTATAGTCATTTCTACCCATCCTCCTTGAATTTGGATTCTGACTTTTGTTGGAGTTGCGTGGTCATCCTCAAAGGACCTCTTGATTTCTTCTTACACACATCCTGAACTGATCGTAAGGACTTTTTCTTCATTTTCATCATTGCTACCATTTGCATTGTTGCTAACCCAAATTGGTGACCATGTCCCCTCTTTCATCTATCTTCCCATTTTCTCTAGCAAATCTATCTTTGCTTTCACCCACCTTAATTTTGAGAGCAGAACTCGACTACCAATTGGCGCTACATCTAGCGATTCCTTGCCTTTCTTCAGGTAGGTGTGGCATGATCATCTCCACCTAATTTCCTTCAACTTGGACCTTGATTGCCAGTGGAGTCATATGGATAGGCCCATTTATGTCTTCCTATTTTCCTTTTTCAAAGGATCTCAATATCTATTCTTCTTTACTTCCTAAGCCAATCATGAAAACTCTTAAGAAATTTTCAAATGTCCACAATGGGAATCCAATCCGACTGTCCTATATAGGAGCGAGATGTCACAAGCTTAGAGGTTTGCGCAGCACGCTCGTGCAGCACTTTGGCAACTTGAACTCGAAAGTTGCTAAGTAAGCCTTGTAGTTTGCCTTCTCGCTCAAGGAAAAGATAGAATCGTTGAGCCAAAGAGCCTGTAGGCAAAAAGATAAGAGATGGAAGACAGAGACAAGTATTGCCAAGCAAAAGAGCTTTGTATTACACAAGAAAGCTTTACAATGCTTGGTGGCTTGGATGCTTGGATTAGCTTGGATGATTTACAAATGAGTATTGGAGGGTTATTTATACTAAACTACCTCTCAAATGAATGGCTAAGATCTAATGCATCTAATGGTCCTAATTTATTCTCATCTACCAAATTATATAGATACATACAAAAGAATATTATCTAATAAATGATCTAGATAAATACAAGAGGTAATTCTAGAAACTTATCTTGCTAGAGAATTCTAGAAGATGGGCTTGGGCTTGCAAGCTTTTTAGAAGTTAGGCTAAGAGTCTAGGCATATTTGGGCCACTCTAACAAGTAAATTGGGCGGACCGTAACATCCTCCCCCACCTAATTCTGCGACATCCTCGGTGCGCTCTCGTCCTTGTAGCGTTGGATGTGCTCGCCAAATTGCCACAAGGTGTCTTCGCGTTCCTAACTTGCCTCGCTATCCAGAAGGTTTTTCCACTTTACCAAGTATTTGGTGTATGGTGGAACTCGTATCATTCGTCTTTCCCGATCCGCAAGGATGCATTCCACATCTTTGTTGAATGCGGTGACGACAGCTGTAGGTGCTCTTTTGGACTCGCTTCTTGTGGGATCTCCCTTGTCCTCATGATAGGGCTTGAGGAAACTCACATGGAAGACCGGATGGATCTTGAGATTAGGTGGCAATCGAACTTTGTAGGAGACTTCTCCCACTCGCTTGACAATAGGGAAGGGACCTTCGTATTTCTGTACCAACCCCCTGTGTACTTTGCGAAGTGACTTGAATTGTTGGGGTAGTAGCTTGATAAGCACCAAGTCCCCCTCTTGAAATGCGAGGTGTCGTCTCTTAGTGTCCGCCCGTTTCTTCATTTTCTTGGCGGCCTTGTCTAAGCATGCTCGTGTGATGTCGACTTGTTCATGCCATTCCTTTGCGAGCTTGTATGCTGCTGGACTCTTCCCTCCATAGGTTGAGGCTATGGCATGTGGAGTCATAGGTTGTTGTCCCGTCACAATCTCAAATGGACTCTTACCCGTTGCCTCACTCCTTTGGAGATTATGTGAGAATTGGGCAACGTCTAGCAACTTTGCCCAATCATGTTGGTGAGCGCTCACATAATGCCTCAAGTATAGCTCAAGTAAGGCATTGATGCGCTCGGTTTGCCCATCGATTTGGGGATGGAAGCTTGTTGAGAAGCTCAAGTCGGTCCCCAACATTTTGAAGAGCTCTCCCCAAAAACGTCCCGTGAAGCAAGGGTCATGATCACTTACGATGTTTTGTGGGACTCCCCAAAGCTTCACAATGTGCTTGAGGAATGCTCGAGCGGCTTCGTCCGCGGTGCAATCCGTAGAGACGGGTATGAAGGTGGCATATTTGCTAAACCGATCAACTACCACTATTATGCTTCCATACCCTTCGGATTTTGGCAAGGCCACGATGAAGTCCATCGACACGCTTTGCCATGGCCTTTCCGTGATAGGTAGGGGTTCTAGCAAACCCGTGGGGCGTTGGTGTTCAACCTTGTCTTGTTGGCACACAAGACAAGTCCTCACATAGCCCTCCACGTCTTCCCGCATTTGAGGCCAGTAGTAGGAATCTTGCAAGAGTGCAATAGTTCATGCCATACCTGGGTGACCAGCCCACTTGGAATTGTGGCGCTCCTTGATGATCTCCTTCCGCAAGTTCCCATGTCTTTGCATGAAGAGACGATTCCCGGTTGTGAGGAGTAGGCCTTCGTCAAGCCAAAAGCATCGGGTCTTCCCCTCACTTGCCAAATTCAAGAGATTCTTGGCTATAGGGTCGTGCTCTAGGCCTTGTTTGATGCGGTCGAGGAGCACAATTTGTGGGTGACTTATGCTCAAGGTGGCAAGTTTTGCCTTGCATATTAGGGTGCCGGCCACAACATTTGCCTTACCGGCTTTATACTCGAGCCTATAGTCGAACTTGGCCAATAAGTCTTGTCATCGTGCTTGTTTGGGGCTTAGCTTCTTTTACATTTGGAAGTAGCTTGTGGCCACATTGTCGGTTTTGATGACAAAATGGGAACCAAGCAAGTAATGTTGCCAAACCTGTAGGCAATGGATGATGGCGTTCATCTCCTTCTCTTGGACCATGTATCGCCGCTCTGTGTCATTGAGCTTGCTACTCTCATATGCAATGGGATGCCCTTCTTGCATGAGAACTCCCCCAATGGCAAAATCAGAGCCGTCCGTGTGCATCTCAAATGGCTTGGTGTGGTCGGGTAGCACAAACACCGATTCCTCACATATTGCCTTCTTAAACTCCTCAAAGACATGTTAGCACTCTTCGGACCAGTGCCATGTACGGTTCTTTTTGAAAAGATCCATGAGTGGGGCTACTTTGGCTGAGTTGCCCTTGATAAACCGCTGATAGTAGTTAACCAACCCAAGAAAAGATCGTAGCTTCGGTACCTTGGTAGGAGGCTCCCATTCTTGAATGGCCTTCACCTTGGCTTGATCCATCATGAGCTTCCCATCCCATATTCGATGGCCAAGGAACTCTACCTCTTGTTGAGCAAAGGAACATTTTTCCTTCTTGACGTAGAGTTCATTGTCGTGAAGCACTTGGAAGACTTGTTGGAGATGTTGAACATGCTCTTCAAGAGTTGTGCTATAAATGACAATGTCATCCAAGTAGACTACTATGAACCGATCAAGGTAGGGATGGAAGAGCTTGTTCCTGAGGGCACAGAATGTGGCGGGTGCATTGGTGAGGCCAAATGGCATGACAAGAAATTCATAAGCACCATACCTTGTCACACACGCGATCTTTGGCTCATCACCCTTGGCAATGCGCACTTGGTAGTACCCCGATCTTAAGTCAAGCTTTGTGAAGCATCGAGCCTTCCCAAGTTGGTAGAACAACTCTGCAATTAGTGGAATGGGATACTTGTTCTTGATGGTTACCTTGTTAAGTGCCCGATGGTCGATACACATGTAGAGGGATCCATCCTTCTTCTTTTGGAAGAGGATGGATGCACCGTATGGAGCTTTCGAGGGCTGGATGTAGCCTGTATTGAGCAAGTCTTGGAGTTGCTTCTTCAACTCTGTAAGTTCGGGTAGCGCCATGCGGTAATGCGCCATTTCTCGTTGTGGAGGCAACTTCTTTGGAAGCTCTTGGGGCATTACATCCTTATAATTCTCAAGGATGGCTTTAACTTGCCTTGGTAATGGCCAACGTCCTCACCATCGTTTAGTTCTCGAACGGTGGCAAGGAAACTTGGATCAATCTTCATCCCTCGTTTGAATTGTAGTATGGAGAGCATATTTCTTTCAACCTTTGCTGCACATTCCGCCATCACCATGCATGAATGACTCCCATCGAGTATGTTGAGGGAGTTAGAAGATGGTATGGGCAAGGCATGAACTTGGTCAAAGAATTCCATGCCAAGCACTACTTAAAAGTCATCCATGGGGACGATGGAGAAATCAAGCTTACCGTTCCATGTGCCAAGTTGCATCAACGTTGCCTTGGACACTCCCAATATTGCCGTGGCGGGTGAGTTTACCGCGTTGATGGTGCCTCCTCCATTGGTGTATTTGAGGCCTAACCATTTGGCCTCTTCTTTGAAAATGAAGTTGTGTGTGGCTCCCGTATCAAGCATCACACGTACATCCTTGCCATTGATGGTGGCGCTCACATACATTAGACCCTTTTAGACATGTGTGGGTCTTTTGAGTGCGCCAATTGTGCGGAGAGAACTCATCCCCGCTTGTGGTTCCTCATTTTGTACGCCCTCATGTTGAGTGGCTAGGGCGTTGAGGGTCTTCCTCTTTGGGCAATCACGCACCCAATGAGGGCCATCACAAATGAAGCAAGGATTTTTTGGTTTAGGGGCATCGGATTTACCTTTGTTTGGTGTGTCGTGCTTGTCTCCCTCAGATGGTTTACGTGCACCACCTTCCTTTCAAGTATGGACTTTCTTGGTATTCCGCTCTCCCCTGCCTTTACCATGGTTGGTCTTCGTTTTCTTCGATTGGGATGAGTAGTCTACAAGGGATTCGGCCAAGGCTATGGCATCATCAAGATTTTGCACGTCATGCCTTTCGAGCTCAACGCTCGCCCAATCCTTTAACCCGTCTAGGAAGTAGAAGAGAGAATCTTTTTTGGACATACCTTTGATTTTGAGAATGATGGTGGTAAAATCTTTGATGTACTCGCGAATGGTGCTGTTTTGCTTCAATTGGCGGAGGCGGCCCCTTGCCTCCTTTTCGGCATTGCTAGGAGAGAAGTACTTCCAAAGTTCTCTCTTGAAATCCTCCCATGTGCAAAAGAAGACAGTGCCTCTACCCACATCGCCATGCTTTCGACGCCACCACAATTGGGCTGCATCTCGTAGGAATGTGGGTGCAATGCCAATCCTTGAAGCATCATCATGGACACGTTTGGCTTCGAAGTATTGCTCCAAGCCGAATATGAAGTTTTCAACTTTCGTGGCGTTGCGAGTGCCATTGTATGTGGCAGAAGTAGGCACGTTCATGGTGTTTAGCCCACTTGTGTAAGACGGGTTAACATGATCACATCGATGCTTCTCCCATTCCATGCGAGTTTCTACGACTTCCACACGGATTACTCACAACTCATGCTCCACAAAGGTCCGCAAGCCCACGAGCTCCCGTGTAAGGTTGTGTAGCTCCTTTTCATAGGCATTACTAAAATCAAGGATGTTGGACTTTGTTGCTTGGGTGATCTCCCCATAATCTGTCACTAGGCCTTCGAGACGGTCGGAGAGGCCCTCAATTGCATTGTCCATCCCCGAGATAGCTTGCTCTAAGCTAGCAACACAAGGCTCTAAAGACTCCTAGGGTGGAGCTTTGGACTTACCTCGTTTTCCTTTTTGGCGTGGTTAAGGTTGCTCCTCTCGTCCATGAACTTGCTCCTCCATGGTCACTTCAAGGTTGAATGCCATGCTCTTGTGCTCGAACTGTGCTCTGATACCAACTGTCACGAGCTTAGAGGTTTGCACAGCATGCTCGTGCAGCACTTAGGCAACTTGAACTTGAAAGTTGCTAAGTAAGCCTTGTAGTTTGCCTTCTCACTCGAGGAGAAGATAGGACCGTTGAGCCAAAGAGCCTGTAGGTAAAAAGACAAGAGATGGAAGACGGAGACAAGTATTGCTAAGTAAAAGAG
Organism: Boswellia sacra; assembly: GCA_013180625.2. NCBI lineage: Eukaryota > Viridiplantae > Streptophyta > Magnoliopsida > Sapindales > Burseraceae > Boswellia > Boswellia sacra. The sequence continues at coordinate 76,588 of SNVD02003173.1, forward strand.
CTTTGTATTACACAAGAAAGCTTCACAATGCTTGGTGGCTTGGATGCTTGGATTAGCTTGGATGATTTACAAATGAGCATTGGAGGGGTATTTATACTAAACCACATCTCAAATGAATGGCTAAGATCTAATGCATCTAAGGGTCCTAATTCTTTCTCATCTACTAAATTATCTAGATATGTACAAAAGAATATTATCTACTAAATTATCTAGATAAATACAAGAGATAATTCTAGAAACTTATCTTGCTAGAGAATTATAGAAGATGGGCTTGGGCTTGCAAACTTTCTAGAGGCTAGGCCAAGCCTCTAGGCATATTTAGGCCACTCTAACAAGTAAATTGGACGGGCCATAACAGAGAGCTCCTTTTCACCATTATCCTTGCTTGGTCTTTCTTTGATGGCCTCGAACCCATCTGTGCGACTTTTCCCCTCCATTGTACTAACTACTCAGAGAATGTCTCACCCTGCTTTTGGCAAGTTGTTTTTAAGTCTCGCAACATCACACCTACCTAGGTGTTTTATGAGTACTGATCAACGAATTTCTTAGACAAATTAGTCTTGTCTTCTCTACTCTATCTTCCTGCTCGATATACCACTCTAATGCTCTCACTTCTAGCAAGTGAATGAAGAATTTTAAAACTAATGCTCTTGATAGGCCTGTCATGCCTGTCATGCCCGTCACAGTAGCGTGGTGTTGGAGGTGAGATTTTGAATTCCCATCCCCTATGAACTTTACCAAGTTTGGTATCTTTAACTTTGATGGCAATCCTTCAATCTCCATATTCGAAGGTCCTCTATTTTCTCCAGGCCTTTCTTCTTCATCATCCTCTAAAGCTTTTCTAGGTCTCTCCTCATAGTTTCTATCTATTTGGCCTCTTTAAGCATGATAGAATTATCAAATTAGATAGAAGTGCCATGATTTTAGTTTATGGCTCTAATTGGAATTTTAATTGATTTATTATGAATATATGTATGAACTTACCATGATTGAATGATGCCACGAAATGGTGGTAGACTCACATGTGATGGTAAGGGACCATTACCAAGAATGTATGAATGATGCCATGAAAAGGCTTGATAAACAATTAATAGACTCACATATGGTGTTGAGGAATTCACTATTTATCGAGTCTCGAATTGATTGTTTATATTGAATATATGATTTATATAGATGAATGAATATTTTGAAGTGTTATAATTAGAATTTACTTTATTTGTTGAATAACAAATTGATGTGATCCCACTCTCATTCCCCCATGTTTGAAGGAAATTGTAATTCTATTCTCCTCACCTCCTTCTTTGCATGAATATACATTTGTTTTGGTTGAAATCACTTTACATGTCTGCAAGAAGATAAAATTGAATAACCTGTGCATAAAACTAACAACTTAGGCAGACTATATAACAATGTAAGCTATTTTTATTTGGTATTTCTTAGTAGAGGTCAGATTTAGATTCGGGCGTAGCAAATGGCTTATACCTAACTTCCTGAACCCATCTTTGAGGGATGATGGTAGTTTAGGTCCAAAATGAGGGATTAGATTGCCATTATCCATTTTTCAATAGAAAATTAGGTGGCAAATCCGTTCTCTAGAAGTGCCTATGGCTCGTTTGTGTTCCTTTAAGTCTTGAAAAGAGACTCTGACATAGTGTAGTGGTCACAAATGCTCTGGCAGGAAAAAAGCCCTGTTCACAATGTGTATTTATATATTTATATGTAATATATAAGTGTTTATGAATGCATGAATTTATGAATGAATGCAGGTATGTGTGCATACTCATGGGTTCAGGAATGTTTTTTAGGTTTAAAATGATTTATTTCTTTCCATTTCTTTAAATCATGTCTTAATAGACCATAGAAAGCTTCATGAGGATGGTTGTAAATCCCCTTTCTCCTTTGAAGATGATTGTTGAAAATAGACTTTCGAATCGACAAGATGAGATGCCAATCTTTTGTTGAGTATTCTAATAAGTGACAATAAGTGGCTGTAGAATCTGCTAAATTCTTATTTCTGGAATTGTTGGAAATGGGAGACGCTTCTGATCGGATTGTTGTATTGTCATGAATTAAGGCATGTGATTAACGAGTTTTTGAAGATCACTTTTACTTGTGAAGGTTTCTACTCAAGTGCTTCTTTTCTGTTGAGTTTGCAGTAATAACAATTCTGGCTGGTTGTTGAATTCCTCTTGTAGGGTTTGAGCATGTATCTTCTTCAAGGTTATAAAGTGGTTGTTAATAACACATAGAAATCCATTATTGTTGAGAAAGCTTCTAAGCATATTTTTGTAAAGCTATTAAAATAGCTTTAGAGTCATAACTATTCATCAAGTAAATCGTCAGGGTCTTTCTCATGGTTCTGGATCTAGTGGTGTCTATACTCAAGCCTACAATTCTGACCATCTTTCTATTATTTCCAAGTTCATTCCTCATCATTTGAAGCTATTTGAAAGGTGAAAATTTTGGTTGTTCAGGTTGCTGTCCGACGCTAATAGGAAGTTTTATTCATTTTGATGAGTATAATAGTTTTTTGGAAAGCAAGCTTCAGTTGATTTTGAGTTTTGTAAGATCTCATTTTGTGAAAATCCCCTGGTGCTAAAACAACTGATAACTCTCCTTTGCTGTATAAGTTTTTTGCTTCTTGATCAAATTCGTATCAGAAGGTTTCTTTTGAAGGCGCTTCAAAAATTTAAGCTACCAATAATTCAAACCCTATAACTTCTTGTTGAAAGTGTGTTTGAAAGCCCATAATTCCAGTGTTTCTCATTCCCCAAAAGCTTTTTCTATGGTACGAAGACTGCATTTAAGGAATTTGCTAGGGCTTTTCTAGAAGCAAGAAAGTTGACCTTCTTCAATGTTTTGAAGGGCAAGTTGTTCTTCACATAAGTTCTCATTTGTAGCAACTTCATTATGTCATAGTAAGCTCTAAGTCTATTCTTTTGAGAGATGCCTCCACATATGTTTCTTGCTTTGAAAAGGATTGAATACTTCTGGTACTATTCCTACTATAACGGTTTCCTCTTGTTGACAAGGAACATTCTAGATTTCTCTAATCTAAGCTGGCTTCCAATACTAATTTTAATGTTATTCATGTTCCAACAGAAGAATTACAAGTCTATAGTAATGATTTGCCTTTGCTCAACTCAGCTTTGTTCTGATAAGTATGTTGCTGACTTTCTTGAATATCTGAATCTTGGCTCCTAGGTTGTTACTGGACTCTTTCTAGAGGAATATATGGGTGATCTGGCCAGAGCATTAATATTTTTTCTAATGGAAAATGGAAATTCTCATTCTGATTTCTATTGAAGGAGCTATTTCTACCCTTTGTGCAGGAAATAGTACACCATAGCATTTGTGAGAAGAAAGCTTGAATTTGGTTGCCCATGTTGAAGAATTCCTATTTTGATCTATAAAAGGAACTCATGTTGTCGCTTCTATAATTGTTGTCACTCTGTCAACATAATAGGTATGAAATTCCTCTAGCATTTCTGCTATTGCGCATTCTTCTCACTAAACCCCCAAGTATTTCCTCAGATAAGATAGATTCATCGTTATTTGAAAATGCAATTATCAAATTTATCACAACCTAAAATTTAATAGCCTTTAGAATAGACAAATGATATTGATAAGTGTCTATTTATATATCATTTTCATATCAATTCATCCATGTTTCTTTGCTATATTCCTTGGTATTTTTATGTTTTTGTGTGGTTTTTATATTTGTAGGAGTTTTGGAGCAACTTGCACAAAAATGGAGTAAAACCCTTTATTTTCACCTCTGCTAGTCAACCATCTTCTCGGATTTTAATTGTATTGATATACAATGAACCCGATGACATATCATATACCGTTGAAAAGCTCTCGAAGTCTACCTTTTGGAGAAATTTACGGTTTATGAATCCATTCAGTGTACTAAAAGTTGTAATCAAAACGTGTGAGAAGTGTAGAAATGTAATTCCACAGATCATTGTAGCATGTATAATACGAGACACTGTAGCACGTTACTGTAGCAGAGTATTTAAACACATTTTAGGGTTTTATTTTCATAACTTGAAGAGGGGAGAACGTGGTGGAGGATGAAGCTCTGGAATTCTTTCATCTCTTGGAGTTCTTGAAGGAGAAAGGAAGCTTGGAAAGAGGAAGAACTACAATCCAAGAGAATTACATCAAATTTGCTAAGTTTTTCCCTTCCCTTTCATTTTCTGGAATGTCTCCATGTTGTATTGTATTTACCACGTTCTTAAATATGTGTAACTGAATCTGAATTGTTGAGGGTGATTTCAAAGCCCCTGATATGGTTTTTGTAAGTTGATTGGGCAAGAAGTTGTTATCCAATTTTCTAATTGAAGTTGCTTGTATTTTCCCATGTCTAATGCTTATGATTGCTTGCTGGATTGTATTTGGGTGGCCAACTGAATATAATCTGGATATTGTCTATTGCTAGACTAGAAATGTTGATCCATAATTGTCTTGAATTTCTAATCCTTAGTAGCAAAATTGTGATCAGAGATTGCAATTGGAGAGTACAACCTAAGTTAAATAATCCGAGCTTGTGTGTTTATTGCTTAGATCAACCTATCTTTCTTATAGTAATGCATCCATTGAATTAAATTTAGAGAGCTTGTTCTAGATTGTTTAATGGATAGAGATTAAATAAAGAGCTTGTTTTATTTAACAACAAAGTAAGGAAAGATTGGGATAACAGAGCTTGTTGTTATCTAGGGTTGATAACTTCAATGCTGTAATTGGATGACAATTCTACGATTAATTCGCAAATCCATATCTTGTGGTAGAGAAGGATACCTTAACCAGCTTTCTCCCATTGATTTTTCATTCAAATTTACTTTCTGTTTTGTTATTCTTTACTTGCATTCTTATTTCATTTAGTAAATCATTCAACAAAAACCCCCCTGTTTAGTTTATTGTTGCTGGAAATAACAAATTCAATTAGAATCAATCCTCGTGGGAACGATATCGTACTTATCACTTTATTACTTGTGCGACTAGTATACTTGCTAGTTTCGAACGCATCAAGTTTTTGGCGCCGTTGCCGGGGATTGATTTTTAAATCGATTTGTTATTTTGTTTTCATTGTTGATTCGTATTTTTTTTGTTTTTTTTTTTTTGATTGTTTGTGTTTAGACGACATGGCAGCAAACTTTCATCAATTCAGTGGCGGATTTGAGCCACAACTACCATGGAGAGTAAATGAGGTAAGCACTACGAACATTGAACAACAACTTTCTGAGCTAACCTCTCTTGTGGAAAACATGGCTGTAGGAGATATGCAGAAATCTTATGCATGTGGAGTATATTCTACCATGGAGCATCCAATCGACATGTATCCAACTTTACAAGAAGAATATATGGAACAAGCCAATGCCATGGGTGGATTTCCAGGACAAACGAGGCAATGGTATGATCCTTTCTCTAGCACTTACAATGCTGGATGGGAAGATCAACATAATTTCAGTTACTGGAATCATCAACCAATCACTCCAAATGTGATACCAAATCGGCCACAAAGTTTTAATCAACCTAGAGTGCAGTAACCATTTCAAATGCAACCACCACCAATGCCACAACCAGCACCACAACCAGATCTAGAAAACTCAGGTATGTCACTCCAGGATATTGTTAATGCACTTGCCACTAACACAATGCAATTCCAGCAGGAAACTGGGGCAAGTATCCAAAACCTGGCAAATCAAATGGGACAATTGGCTACTAGCATGAGCAAATTCGAGGGCCAAGGCTCAGAAGAATTATCTTGTCAAACGGTGATCAATCCAAGAGAGAATGCTTGTGTGATAACTTTGCAAAATGGAGAGCAATTAGATGTCCTGTCAAAGAAATCACAAACTGATGAAGAAGATGACACCACTTCCACCATGAACAAGACATCATCCTCTAAGGTAAGTCTTAAAATTGCTATTCCTTCTTATGTTACTCCTTCACTTTTTCCTAGCAGATTGACAAAATTGAAGAAGGATGAACAAGAACAAGAAATCCTGAAAACTTCTCGTAAAATCGAGATAAATATACTACTTCTGGATGCTACCGAGCAAGTACCTTGTTATACAAAATGTCTCAAGGAGTTATGCACCAGCAAGAGAAAGTTAAAAGGGAATAAGAAAGTAAGTGTGGGGGAAAATGTTTAAGCTGTACTACAAAGAAAAATTCCTCCGAAATGCAATAAACCAGGTACGATCACCATTCCATGCACCATTGGTAAAACCAAGTTTGAAAGAGCTATGTTAGATTTAAAAGCATCTATTAATGTCATGTCATATTCTATTTATGCTTCCTTAAATCTTGGACCTTTTGCGAAAACTGGTATTACAATTCAACTTGCTGATAATTTTAATGCATATCCCAAAAGAGTTGTGGAAGATGTGCTTGTGCAAGTGAATCAATTGGTTTTCCTAGCAAACTTCTATGTCCTTGAAATAGAGGATGAGACATCTCCTAATCCAACTCCGATTCTTTTAGGGAGACCATTCTCGAAAACTGTTAGAACCAAGATTGATGTTCATGATGGCACTCTCATCATAGAGTTTGATGGCAAGGTGATATGTTTCAATATTTTTGAGGCAATGAGGTACTCTAGTGACTTACATTCTGTTTTTGCAGTTGACGTTGTTGATTCTTTGCCACAACAATATTTTGAGTTAACTCGCAAGAATGGATTGGATGTAGCTATTAGTGAGCATATAGGGACAGAAAATTCCAATGAGTCAGGAATTTTGATACAAGTGTCCAAAGAAATGGAGGAAGCTGTGGCAAGCTTAGATGAGACCATAGCAATAACCACAAATAGGTATGATGTTTCGTACATTCAATTTCCTTTATCTAATGAGAAACTTCTTCCTTTGTGATGAAAGCCAATACCTTGGAGCTTAAGTCACTTCCAGATCATTTGAATCATGGATTCTTGGGTGAGAATGATACTTTGCCAATTACAATGGAAATGGGCCTTGCACGAATACAAGAAGAGAAACTCGTCCGAATACTTACAGATCACAAAATAGCTATTGGGTGGATGATTGCTAACATCCAAGGCCTAACCATATGCATGGACCGTATCTTGTTAGAAGAAGGATCCAAGACCATTAGTGAAGCACAGCGGAGATTGGACCCTCCTATGATGGAACCAACGTCGGGCTGAGGACATTAAACCAAGCGCTTATTAGGAGGCAACCCAATGTTTTTGAAAAATAAATAAAAGAAAAGAAAATAAAAATAAAATAAGGTAATAATGATCGATTTTTGTATCTCGAGGAGATTCCTTTCGTAGGCCATCAAATTGATCAGGTTTGATCTCTCTTTACCATCTGTCTTATTTGTTTTTATATATATATATATATATATATTTCTTTTTTTTACTTGTTTTTGACTTTTGTTTGCTATTGCATTGTTATCTCTTTTATGTGTCTTTAGTTTCGTTTCTGCCATTTTCTTTTCCTGTTGTTTAATTTGATTACTTCGTACTTTGTGCTCATTTGTGCAACAGCTTGAGGAAACACCGAAACAAGAATTGAAGCCATTGCTTGAAGGTTTGAAGCGTGCATATCTTGGAGAAGAATAGCTCAAACGAATTACTGGTAATATCTTTCCTTTTCTCCTCTTCAATGGATGCCGATATCTTTCTGTCGAACCTTCGTAAATATTTCCCTTTACTTCCTCAAAATGCTGTGTCCAAAATTTATAAAGTTCGGATGACTAGACTTTGGGCGTTGATGCTCCTAAATGTGCCTGCAGATATCCGATGGCTTATCGAAGCCAAGGTAAGATCGTCTGGTGAGCCGGACATTAATCTCGCAAAATACATGCCTGGTCTAGGAAAAAGCTACTACGCCAAGAGGCGAAGAGCGAAAAGGTTCCAAGTATGTTATAAATGTGCTAGATGGAATTGTAACCAGACTTGTCGTTCATTAGGTTTTGCGTCCAGGAATAGAGAAGATAAACTTTCATTTATTAAGAATGGTTTGAGTAATGAGTCGCTGGATTATGTTTTGTTAACTATCGAGTCACATTCTTGTGGACTTGTTCAGCGTGAATTGCTTAATCTATGGACACAATTTCATGATGACTTGCAGTGTTATAGTCTAGGGAATCTGACTAAAAACGACCCTGTTTGCCAGTTTATAAGACAACTTGATGGGAAGCAAATCCCCGACTCATAGAAGGCGTTTCAGCCGTTACTGGACGTAAAACCAGAGGAAGATGTGAGCCACAATCACAACTACTTGTATAATTGAATGTGTGTTGTTGTCGTAGAATTTTTTTCTTGTTTCGTTTGATCTGATTATCAATGTTGTTTTTGTGTTGTTGTTGTTTGTTGATTTTGTTTGTTTTAGTTTCAAGTTTTCTTTTTGACAAACCATATGACTACCCTATGACATAAGTACACGTGGGAGACAAGTGTGGAGGTTTTGTCAACCTCCACCAAAAGTATATCTTTACTTTTCATGCTTCACGTGGGAGACAAGTGTGACGGTTTTGTCAAACCCCGTCGAAAGTGTATGTCCATTTTCCATGCTTCACGTGGGAGACAAGTGTGTAGGTTTTGTCAAACCTCACTGAAAGCATATCTTATTTTTTTCAAATTTTGGGGCGATAAATCTGCATCGAGCAACCCCCACCGAAATTATGTCCCCATGTGTCCAATTTGAGAGTTTTACATGTGTATATATCCATTTTGCATATTCTCAAATGTCATTTTATAACCTGTCTTGCACTTGAATCGCATAATACCTAACATACATCATTGTCTTGCACAAGTTTAGAGCACTTTTAGAAATTAAAAAAACACCAATTCGACGATTCCAAAATATATGCGTATTTTGTGGATCGTAATTTGGTAAAGATGGAGAGTTTACCACAGCAGCTCTTGATCTTGGTAGGACATTAGCTGCGAGGGGTATTAATTTGATTTATGGAGGGGTAGTCTTGGGTTAATGGGGTGTGTGTCAACATCTGCAACCCTAGGCGGGAGCAAAGTTCTTGGCATTATCCCTAAACCTTTAGCTGTACAAGATATCGTAGGCAACACAATCGGGGAAGAGTTACAGGTCTCTAGCATGCATGAGCGTATTGCACCTATGGTCATTAAATCTGATGCATTTATAGCTTTGCCCGGTGGTTATGGTACATTAGAGGAGATATTCCAAATCACCTCTTGGGCACAGCTAAACATCCATCGGAAACCCATTGGTTTGTTAAATGTTAATAACTTTTTCGATGGTTTGTTATCCTTTCTTGATCAAGCTGTAGAAAAAAAATTCATCTCACCGTCAGCGAGGCAAATCCTGGTTACAGCTTCAACTGCAGGGGAGTTAATTGACAAATTACAAGCATTCGTCTATTCGCCTGATCCAACAATATCTCGGATAGATTGGTTTGGAGGAGGCAATAAGAGACGTAAACTGGATTTAACGCTCCATCTGTAATCTCTATCTGCTGGTTTGCTTTATTTTCGTTTGCTTTCTCTTTATTGTGTTTATTTGAGTTTTTTTTATGTCATTTCTTTTGAGTTTTTTTTTTCAGGTTGTTTCTTTCACCCCATGTAATATTTTCTAATCTTGGCTTTTAGAGTGGTGGCTTAAAAAGTTCAAGTTCTCTTGAAACGCATTCTGGATTTCTTTAATCCATAATGGCTGAATAAGGAGGCTAACTTCTAAACTTTTTAGACCCATTCTAACTGACTTGTTTTTGTTTGATGGATTGTTGGACTTTGTTATTTTATGAGTAAGTTTAGTTTTGTGTAATTTAGAGTTGTTGTGTGTTTTTGTCTTCATCAGTTTCGATTCGAAAAAAAAACATTGTGGAAAAACCTCAGAATGGCAGAATATGGGGTTTCCTTAACTCTTGAAACGTATTCTCTCTAAATAAATCTGTAGTTTGTTTATTTTATGTTGTTTGAAGTGTCTTGTTTCTTGTTTTGTTCTTCATAATAAAGGTATATAGGCTGGAAACCTTAAGTCTGCGGGCTACTGGTCCTAAGGATTTTTGAATTATACAATCTTGACTCAGGTGTAACAACGCCACGTACCTCTTTTCTTGCATGTTGTGGGTCAATGATAAGATACTGATTGAATTAAGAATAACTCTTGGAAAATGATAAATGATGCATGGATCTGTGTGCTTGAAATGTTTATTGGTTTTCGCTTTGCTTTTGATTCCTTGCGCAACATTGAGCACTGAGCTATTATCACTGAGTTATATGTTCACTTAGAGAAAGTTTATGTAATTTAAATGTTTCTTCAGATTTCAATGAATTCTAGAACTTGTTTGATGGTCACGCGAGGCGAAATCCTAGACTGTGCAACATTGGGGAAATGATTTAGGCCATCTTTGGACCGTTTGAGCCTTAATAGCCAACCTTGACTGAAATTAATCCCTAGTTACCCCTTTGAGCCTCTGTAAGCCTTTTTCTTTGTTAACTCACTAAAAGATTTCCTAATCTCAAATGAATTTGTTTCAAATTGTTTATCCCTTACTTATGAGCATGTAGATCATTCACAATTAAATTTTGAGCTATGTTCTGGTTTTGGGAAGTTAGAGGAGGTTGGGATTTATCATGAGCAATGCAAGTGAGTTCTATTATGTTTGAAAAAAAAAAGAAAAAAGAAAAAAAAAAGCCAATCTGTACTTATCGTCCACGTACTTACACATTGAGGACAATGTGTTGTTTTAAGTGTGGGGGAGGGGAAGTGTAATAAAAAAAAAGAAGAAAAAAAAAGAAAAAAAGAAGAAGAATAAGAGATCTATACCCTTAAATGTTCTTAAAAAGAATGAAACAACAAAGTGTGGGGGTGTAGTTTTCTTTTGTTTTTTGCAAAAAAAAAAAAGATTGAGTGTTCTAAATAAGTTTGGGGGAGTAACCTGGTGAATTGACATGAAGTTGTGTTATAGGTTTGAGCTCTACATAGTCTTGAATGATTTATGTGTTTGTGGGTGATTTGAGCCAAATTAATATCCTTTATCAAACCTTCACCCAAGCCAAACGTTACAAGCTTAATAAAGTCCTACTTGATCCTTAGTGTTGTGCATGTCTACATTGTGGAGAGTGACTTGAAAAGCAAGCCTATGGAGTTCATTTATACACACATCTTCAATATTAAATATGATTCATTTTTATGCATAAACTCAGCGGGGTTACAAGTGATTAGGTGAGAATGGCTCTACACACACACACTTGAGGAATTGAAGTGAAGCGAAACTAATCTTTGAGATGAAATTCTTGATCAAGTGCATTATTTTGAAGTTTTTCCTTGGGTTATAATTAAGTACAATCTTTGAGGCCTATTTGCAAGATAAAGCATTTGTGTGTTTTAATTTTTTTGTTGATTCTGTTTCGGTTTAGTTTTATTTCATATTGTCGTAGTTGCTCGAGGACTAGCAAAGTCTAAGTGTGGGGGAATTTGATAAGTGTCTATTTATATATCATTTTCATATCATTCGTCCATGTTTCTTTGCTATATTCCTTGGTATTTTTATGTTTTTGTGTGGTTTTGATATTTGTAGGAGTTTTGGAGTAACTTGCACAAAATGGAGTAAAAACCCTTCATTTTCACCTCTGCTAGTCAACCATATTCTCGGATTTAATTGTATTGATATACAATAAACCCGATGACATATTATATACCTTTGGAAAGCTCTCGAAGTCTATTTTCTGGAGAAATTTACGGTTTATAAATCCATTCAGTGTACCAAAAGTTGTAATCAAAACAGTGTGAGAAATATAGAAATGTAATTCCACAAATCACTGTAGCATGTATAATACGAGACACTGTAGCAGGTTACTGTAGCAGAGTATTTAAACACATTTTAAGGTTTTATTTTCATAACTTGAAGAGAGGAGAACATGGTGGAGGCTGCAACTCTGGAATTCTTTCATCTCCTGGAGTTCTTGAAGGGGAAAGGAAGTTTGGAAAGAGGAAGAACTACAATCCAAAGAGAATTACATCAAACTTGCTAAGTTTTTCCCTTCCCTTTCATTTTCTGGAATGTCTCCATGTTGTATTGTATTTACCACGTTCTTAAACATGTGTAACTGAATCTGAATTGGTTGAGGGTGATTTAAAGCCCTTGATATGGTTTTTGTAAGTTGATTGTGCAAGAAGTTGTTATCCAATTCTCGAATTGAAGTTGCTTGTATTTTCCTATATCTAATGCTTATGATTGCTTGCTGGATTGTATTTCGAATGGCCAACTGAATATAATCTGGTTGTTGTCTATTGCTAGACTAGAAATCTTGATCCGTAATTGTCTTGAATTTCTAATCCTTAGTAGCAAAATTGTGATCAGAGATTGCAATTGGAGAATACAACCTAAGTTAAATAATCCGAGCTTGTGTGTTTATTGCTTAGATCAGCCTATCTTTCTTATCGTAATGCATCCATTGAATTAAATTTAGAGAGCTTGTTCTAGATTGTTTAATGGATAGAGATTAAATAAAGAGCCTGTTTTGTTTAACAACAAAGTAAGGAAAGATTGGGATAATAGAGCTTATTGTTATCTACGGTTGATAATTTCAATGGTGTAATTGGATGACAATTCTACAATTAATTCGCAAATCCATATCTTGTGGTAGAGAAGGATCCATTAACCAGATTTCTCTCATTAATTTTTCACTCAAATTAACTTTCTGTTTTGTTATTCTTCATTTGCATTCTTAGTTCATTTAGTTAATCATTCAACAAAACCCCCCTTATTTAATTTATTGTTGCTGGAAAATAACAAATTCAATTAGAATCAATCCTCGTGGGAACGATATCTTACTTATCACTTTATTACTTGTGCGACTAGTATACTTGCTAGTTTCGAACGCATCAGATATCATAATCCATTAACTACCGTAACCACCTTGCTACTCTTCCAGATTATGGTCTTTGTAAATAATTGCCTGGGTGGATCTGTCTTCACCATCAGTTGTAGATCATGAGTTAGAAAATAGTGCCTCAACTTTTGGGTAGCATAGAATAATGCTAAGCATAAATGATCAATTCTCATATATCTTCTTTCACTTTCATTCATTTGCCTACTAATGTAATAGATTGGGTTCACTACTCCTTCCTCATTGTCTTCTACAAGTAAGGCTCCGATTGTGGTGGCAAGATAGATTTTTAACGGCTTTCCTTTGATTAGAGCACTCATGGTTGGCAGATTAACAATTAATTCTTGAATTTTCTGTAATATCCAACTGTGTTTTTTTTCCTTCCAATAGGGTTCTGTTTTCTTTTTAAGTAGCAGAGCAAAAGTTGTCGAAGGATGTATGAAAATTTGTTTTGTGAATGACTTTTGGAGTCATTTTGATCCTGTTCCATTTGTTGAATTTGTCCATGAATAAGATCATTCCATGTTAGGTTGGATGTGCAATCATTTTGATGAATTTGGCACTTATTAATTTCTCTATCTTCAGCTTGATTTATGCTTCTACTTTAGGATAAGAGTTCCTTCGAGGTTGCCTGGCTGGACTAAGCCCCAATTGAATGCTTAAAACGTAACATACTATATCTGGATTTAGACCATGCGAACACGTCTCTGTACCATTTGAAGATTTTGATAAATTTTTGTTTTTCTATTTTTTTTTTTTAGGTTTTGGATGAGATTGATTTCTTCTGTCACATCATCTGAACCGCCTTGCATAATATTTTTTCTATTTTATTATCACTATTTCTTTTTGACATTTCTCTCTGTATTTCTATTACAGCATACAAGCCTCTTTCCATTGTAATAGGGTCTCAAAACTATCATAATCAATATACTACTTTTCCTCCTGTGAGTATGGTTCTGGTATAGCGAAGAGGTCTTTTATCGTTTTTTCTTGTAGAACTTGTTCTAAATAGCATTTCCGTCACAATTGCAGTTAGTGTCATGATTTGCATTTGGAAGGAACATTCAGTCTTGGTGGTTGCATATTCGTCATAGAATACTGTTTCTACAAAATGGCTCTCTATTCTTTCAAAAAGGGGTCTAGTTTGTTGGAATTCTGATAGGTTTGATAGCTTACATCTTCATCCAATACATGGAATCTGGTCTTAGCTTGGTCCCATAGAAAAAGTCTAAGCGTATAGACCCAATAGATTTGTTGTATAGTTCTTGAATCTGCCATTTCTAAGACATGATCTATATATAAATCTTCCACATCTTCGTCAATGAAAGTTAGTGCATTCATACTCTCCAAGCATGTTCTATTGGTTTTAGACTTGGACGTGTAGCATTTTGGTCCGTGTTCTGCCGAAACTCTCATCAAGGGTCCTGTTGTAGTGGTTCTGGTTCGAGGATTGTAACCCATCCAATCAAACAAGAATATGAATTATGCATTGTGTTGTAGAGACCAGATTATAGAACCCAATTACAGTATTTCTTTTATGTGGATGGATTACCCTAAGTGTTGCCAAATAACGATTTGATAAGCATATAAGAGATTATGTTCTTTGCAGAGTCAAATTTCAGTTCAACTATTCTTTACAGAGTCAGCTGTTCTTTGCAAAGTCAGCTTTCTATAGATTAATTTATTGCAAAATCAGTTTTCTGTATTCTTTATGGACTCGATTTTCTATATGCTGATTAGCTTTTCAAAGTAGGAAGGATAGGACAAACTTGTAATTGATCTTGATTCTAACTTCATAGCTTGAAGATCATCCCTTTGATGGAATTGAAGCCCTTCTAAGCCGATTGCTTGGAATAAATCGAAAATCCTTTTGATCTTTCCAAGGTAGTCTTCCGGTCATAAGGAATTAACAAATTTCTAACTCTGTAATTGAATTCTTTGGAGTTCAAGATTACTCTAGATAATGTTTCTCGATTCGGAATTCTTCTATAATTGACTTCCTCAGAACTTGGGATCATTTTGGGTGAAGTCTAAAGGTTTTCAGATTTGGAAATCTTCTAGAATTGGTTGTCTAGCACTCAGGATCATTCTGGATAGAGTCTTCTATCATGTTTCTAGCTTTGGAGCTCTTTTAAATTGATCTTCTAGAACTCAAGATCATTCTGGTTAAAGTCTTTTAGCATGGTGG
Organism: Boswellia sacra; assembly: GCA_013180625.2. Taxonomy (NCBI): domain Eukaryota; kingdom Viridiplantae; phylum Streptophyta; class Magnoliopsida; order Sapindales; family Burseraceae; genus Boswellia; species Boswellia sacra. The sequence goes on from SNVD02003173.1 coordinate 91,617, forward strand.
ATCAGCATATTTCTGGACTTAAGATTTTTCTGCGATTGACTTCTTTTTGTCACTTAAAATCATCGTAAGTAGAGTCTTCTGGCATAATTAACTAACATATTTCTGGATTCAGATTTCTTCTGGAATTGACGCTTCTAGAGATTATTCTGGATGGAGTTGTTTATTTTTTTTTGTCATGAGAGATTGAATTGGCAGCAGTGAAGTGTGTCCATAACATAATTGATCACACTCGTCTCTAGGAGGAATTGCAATTTGGTTGCTATAACAGGCTCTTCATGAGATATCTCCCTTTCGTGGACTAGAGAATCGAAGTAAATCTTTTGTTTAGCATCCGTATTAGCTTGATTAGAAATGGACTTTTCCTATCATCAAACATAATGGATTGTGAATTAGTCAAATATGCTTCTATATAATGAAGTACGAATTTTATTATTCATGACAATGACCTGGTAGTGTCAAAGTCTCAACTAATTATCCAAATGAACCACAATAAAATATTTGTATAAATAATCAAATGGAGGATGCAAATATATATTGCATATGCACGTTTTGTACATAATAGAATGAAATTATAAAAAAAATGATATCATCACAAAAATATGATCAGATACAAGTGTGTAGCATATATGTATGTACTAAAGAAAATCATGTCATTACAAAAAATAGGGCAACTACATTTGTAGATGTTATAGGAATCATGTTAAATTGGTGTAAGGATTGAAATCTTTGCTTATGATTTGAGGCTCGATTATGAGACATGGTACCATCATCAAAGGTATTTGTCTGTCGGCCAAAGCTATGAACTTCTAGAAAGTTACCCAAAAAACCAAAGAAATAGTGTAATAACAGGACAGAACTAAACAGGCTTGAGAATGAGTAGAGTAGGCGCACGTCTATATGGAAAATAGGCGCACCCCTATTCGTAGATCCCACAGTGAAAAAATATGCTTCTTGCACTGCTACAATGCAACATAAACATTAATGGTCCTAAGGTGAAAGGCACAGAAGACATACGAGGACTCGATGGAGTACACTCAAAATTAATTCCTAAACACTTTGTCCCAGTCAAGGTTTTCTCTAAAAAGACTTGGCTATATAGTTTTCTTCAAGTTTAAGCTTTGAAGTAAGGTAATTACCCTTGAAAAGGCTACAAAATTGAGGGCCTAGTTCATTATTTATTTTCTTAGTTTTCTTTAACATTTTGTTAGTAGCATGTTTAGCTTGTTTAGAAGTATGTTTTAGGAGTAATGTTTAGTTTAGTTTCTTTAATTGCTTTTATTGCGATGTTTAGTTAGTAGTTGATTAGCTTATTAATTGATTAGTGAAGTTAGTTAATTAGCTAGCTTCTTAGTTAAGTCAAGCATGATTAGATTAGGATTTGTTAAGTTCTAATTAACTAATGCATGTTTAGCAATTGTAATTACGCCACATCAGTAATTAATAGTCATGGTTATGCATGAATAATTTATTATAGCATTAAGTAATGCATATATCTTAAACTCTCTGTAAGAATCATTTTTTAAGAATACTGCTTAATTAAATTCAAATGAAATCATGTTAGTCATGTGAGAAAACTTGAGTTTGGCCATGAATAAGCGTGCGCCTATTCTTGGTATAGTAGAGCGCACACCTCTTTTAGGAATAGGCGCACACCCATTTGTGGCCAGATCATGAAATTTGCCCCTTTTTTATAGAATGTCCATTTTCAAAATTTATGATCAACCCTTTCTTTAATTATCTTATTCTTGCTCTTATTTATTTGCATGGATTACGAAGTGGTATTGTTATTCTCTGATGACTCCTATTATACAATTTATCATTTACTTTTATGCAATATTTGGACAATTATTGTAATCTCATCCCCAAAATCCCCTCTGTTTGAAAGGCAAATATAACTCTATTCTCCTCTCTCTCTCTCTCTCTATGGATGTGTATAAACTGTCTCACCCACATGTAATTAAAAAGATAAAATTGGATGACATGCAAAATGAATCTGGGATCAAGATGGATAGAATTGATGATCTAGAAAATCTCAACCCAATAAACCCTAGTGGGGGTCGGACTTTGTCCTGACGTATTGAAAGTTCATACCTAACTTCCTAAACCTAGCTCTGAACGAGTGATGGGTACTTAAGTCTAGAAGCAAGGGATCAGCTATTGTCACTCACATTTTTCCTGCGGCTAATTACCCAGATGGCGACTTCATTTCATTTCTCCAAACCCTACCTACGTAGCTTGGTCTGATGACCCTCTAACCCGCCTCATGGAGCTCAAAAAAGCAATGCTGAGGTCGTTGTGACTTTGGTGGGATGGAAGGCCCCATCCATAGTTGGGAAGGAAACATGCACTGTATAGAAGTGCATCTCATGAGAAAGAAAAAAGCATTGTACAAAATATTGACGAGAATGAGATACGTGACATAAATATGGTTTCAAAATATGTGTATTCTATATGAATAAGTAATGCATGGGCATTCTATTGCATGCTTAAAGGCTTAGACAAAATGTTAAATAACTTCACTTGTGCAAAACCACAGGGAGATATATGCTTGTAGTGTGTACTTTATGAAATAAACAAGTTATTTGTGAATACAAAAAACTATTTGATGCATTCCAAGTACATTCATGTATAAGATATCATGTTTGGAAAACATAGGTTGTCATAGAATTTATGCATAATGAAATTATGTACTGAATAAAAGATACCATGCACAATATAGAACCATTTAATTATGAAATTTCATGCCATGAAAGGACATCTTAAACAGTTTATAAAATATCAAAAATCTGCGTATTGCATGACAAAACAGTTACATGAAAGCATTTTTCACATATACAAATATATGGATATAATAGACATTTTTTATGGAGCTTAAAAATGATTGGCTATATAAGAGACCGACATGATTTCTATGCATTCTTAATGTAACTTAAAATTTATCACATGTTGTACTATGCATGTTTTTCTAGATGACACATAATAATAGACGATGGCATGTTTTGAATAAAATCTAGAATAATTTCATGCTTATAAAGGAAATAGAGTAAGTAAGAAAAGATTTGAAAACTTATCTTTATGATGTGCTCGGCAACCAAGAAGGACAGAAAATTCTTCCTTCATTAGATTAGGAAGTACAAGTGCTTCCGAACCCGTAACTTCATCAGGCTAGATTCATTTGCAGTACATGGTTCATGTATTCTTGTAACAAATTCTCAGTTGCCTTTCATCTGTTCATGAGAAATCTTTTGTCGTTCCTCAGATTCTCCTATATGTTCTCCCTCCCCCCCCCCCCCCCCAGTCTCTTGTGTTTCCTATAGGTTGTTGTTTTTATTGCTTTGCATCAACATATAATATGTCAAACCAACTCCATAGCAGAGTCACCTAATTTTATGTCTCGACTTTACAGAAAAGTGAAAAGACAATTGTATCCTTAGTCAAGAAAATTGAAAATGCAAAAATGTCCTTCCTAGCAAAAAAGTCTGAAATGTCCTTGATGTTTCGAGACGTCGGTGTAGATTCAAAGAGCTGACCCACATCGCCTTGAAATCATTAGCCAATTAGAAGTGCCATGTTGCAGGTATTTGTTGATGATACAAGAAAATGCTAAGGACCCCCTAGAGGAAAGTGGAGGTGGGAGCAAATAGAAGAGACAAGTGATGGTATACTATAAAAGGGTTAATTCTAATAGAAAGACTGATTCTAAATGCCAGAAATCCTTGATACTATTACTAATCCATAACTGTTTCGGAAGTGAACACAAGTTCAAGGAAGGCGGTTTTAGACATTCACTGAATTCAGAATTACAAAAGGAATGATTTAGGAATATCCTTGAGAGCATGATAGAAATATGAAATTGTAATGCTCATGCTCACAAAAAAAAAAAAAAAAAAGAGAAGGAAAAGTTCTTAACCTAGTACATATGGCTTAAACTGAGATTAATATCTAGGGAAGGCTATATGCAATCTGAATTGTCATGTAGAAGAATTGGGATGTGTTTGGGCAGTAATTTAGGTTGTGCATGAACTAATGAGGAATGAGACACATTTTTGGCCAATCTACAAATTGAAAATTGCGTGAATGGCTTCGAATAATGATATATGTGTATTTGTTAGGTAATTTCGATGAATCCGAATGAATAAACTACAGGCCTAGACTCCTTTTTTATATTGGTGAATAAAAGAGCTTGATAAGGATAGAATAGTAGGAATGATAATGAAAGTGGGATTTTAACTATCTAGATAAGGATAAGGCTTAAGTATTTATCTACTATAAATAACATAGGATAATGCATGAAAATAAATAATTAAAAATAATATAGGAATAATGCAAGAAAAGACTTCTAATCCTAATCAAACCTCTTTTTTACCATCTTGCGCTCACCCTTAGCCTCAATTGTTAATTAGCAAAATACTCCCCAAGTGGGTTTGGGTTCAACGAATTGGGCTAAGTTGGCCTCATTTCTTATGTTTATACCAGCCAAACCACAGCCCACCCAAGAGCCCCATGGGTGGCTTGGGTCCACTTGGTCTTAGGCCGAATATAGCTTTAGGGCACAAAGTGAGATTCAGATTCAGATTCAGATTTGAAGGATTCTATGGTATTGGGCCTTTCGGCTCCAACACACCATGAACTATAGCCCAATTTACAGCATGACAAAACATGTGCACTTACAGATTGATGCTAGCTAGGCTTTTTCATTTTAGGCTATCAAATTCAGAGTTCAGAGGCCTTTTTACTGATTGTACTGATTGTGAAGTGCCATGGCCATGGACTCTGTAACAGATTCAGACTCAGATTCATAGATGACTTAGATCTTACCATGGGCGCATTGGGTTGGGACAAAATTAAGTATCCACAATGGTTACTGAATTTGATTGTTGGACACTAAAAGCTTATGACTAAAATTTCATTTGCATAGTATTAGTGGGGAAGTGGTCAGTAAATGTATCTTTATTAGTAATGCTAAAATATAACACTAATTTGTTTTAGTTGATCACTAAAGTCACTTCAATTTAGTTATGCAAACTTTGTCACTAAATATTTCAACTCGTCACTAAATAAAACATTTTTCAGAATATAAGTTGTTATCACTAAATAACTATTCTTCATTAGAAAATGTATCAGTTTTTGTAATAAAAAAATTGGTCGCTGAAAGAGTATGTTTCATCACTACACATAACTTTTTGAAATAAAAATAAGGTTACTAAATGATTACCGATCTCCACTAAATATATCACTATTTTGGAATCAATGTTGTTGCAAAATAATTGCATGTCATCACTAAATTCATTTCTATTTTGGAATGAAAGATAAGGTCACTAATTTATTTAATGGACTCATCAAAAGTACTTTGACTTAGCAAAATGAAGTTGGTAACTAAATGATCGCCCTTCATCACTAAAAATATTTTATTTTGGAATCATCAATGATCCATATATGTTTACTAAATCCATCTTATTTGGTAATGCAAATTAACATAACTCATCACTAAATATCTCACTTTAGCAATAACTTACTAACTTTGTCTTCATTAATAAATTTTAGTATAACAAAATTTTATGTATTGAATGAATATAATTTATCAAAAGAAATATTTTTATGAGTCATAAAAAATTTAATCATTAGTTTGATTGAGTCATTTCGCTTAAAAATGAGAATTTTTCTCTATTGGAATTAATGATATTGGATATTTTGACGTAATACAAGCACTTATTAATATGAGAAAATGTATATAGATAATATAAAATAATCAATTATTAATACAAGAAATCTTATGCAATCTATGAATCCTCAATAATAAATTATATCCCAGTTGAAAAAAAAGGATGAAATTAAATATAGTGTCTACTATCTCTATTGTCAAGTAGCTTGGCAAGTCAAATAAAGCCTAAGCGAGATGTGAAATCTGAGTGAGAACGATCACTGATCTGCAAGGAGAAAAGATATATTATTAATTTCTATCTTGAATTTGATCGCTACCATTATTCTAGCGATAATTAGTTCATATACTTGTTATAAATAAATATGTAGATTTTTGAAATAATTACTCACGTTGCAAGCTTAAAAAAAATAATTAAACAAACCTGTAATTTTTGTTGTGCAATCAATGAAAAGGGAACTTGCATTATATGCTTTAAACATGTTCACTAGAACCTCTGATAATTTCTTTTTAGTCTCCACTCTCTTAGAACCATGGAGAGTCACTGTAATAGCCCCATTACTCGTTGTGTAGGATTAATAGCCATATTCACTAACCTTCGTAGCCTTTTGTCTAGCATAAACAATAATATGATTGATTTCAAAATCACATGAATACACATAAATTAACATCTACTATAGATGCTTGGCTTCATTAAAAAAAAAAAAAGGAAAAAAGAAAAGAATATCATATGAAGATATAGAAAAAATCCAAGAAGGTAGACAAATAGTTGGACATTAATATATCTTTGTATTAATGTTGAAATCTAGTGGTTCGAAAGTCAAACAAATGCGCTTGTGTTTGATAATATTTCTAATTTTCACCTAACCTCTAACCACCAATTTAAATTTGACTATGTTTTTTAAATTTCTAAGAATTCAATTAATACCTCTGAATTTCTTCCAAAGCCCTCGTATCTGTTTGTAAGGACCTGTGTTCATTAGTTATGCACAAGAGGCCATCTCATAAAAAAGTTTGATTTTTTTATTTTCTTATTATAATTTTTATGATCTATTTACTAATGTCAATTTGGTATGAAACAATCTTAATTGGGATTAACTTTATTATATCTTCAATATGTTATGAGAAGTTTAAAATTTGAGGTATTTACAACAAATTATTAGCTAAACATATTATTAAAATATGTGAACCAAATGTAGTCTATGCTTGCACCAATTCTCTAATAAACTAAAATTATAAGCTAAATTCCAAAAAATTCAAGTTTTATGACCCTCATGGCTAGACTTCTTAAATTAGTAGTGCTTTGTCTCTTATATTGTCCTTGACATAGCATATATTAGCATAAATTAACTTTTTCCACAATCAAACACCTACCAATAAAAATGAAGCTTATTATCATCACATCAAGACATGTAACAGATAAACAATAGGCTTAATCTTATGCAAATCTTTGCATGCTTAATAGATTTTAAGCAATTGAAATTAATAAAATATAATTTTTTCCTCATTTGTTCCCATAATCAGAAGCCCCTCTTAACTAGTAAAATTAAATTAAAAGAGCGGTGGAGAAGCCGCCCAGAGACATAAAAGTAGCTCATCCTCAGGCTCCACACAAATAGAAATTAATAATAGGAGCGGTGGAGAAGCACCCCAGAGACATAAGAACAGCTCATTCTCAGGCTCAACATAACTAGAAAAAAGATGATCAGACAATCTAGGCGGCTCCACAGAAGCAAAGAAGTTGTCTTGAAGAGGGTCGGCTTTCTTGAAAACTACTATTCGAAATGCAGAGAAAGTAGGTTCCAGCCAAGAGGGCTTTTATCAAATATCGTCCCACGTTGAGTTTATAAATCATGGCAAGTTTGTAAATGTATTTTATGACGTCACATATAGACGGAAGAAGTGGAATAATCAGATTATGTAGAAGGCAGACGGGAAGTGATATTTACTCAATTGTGACAAAGTGGAAAAGCGAGTGTTTATCATCACTTCGAGATTTCTTCCCGTTTGTATAAAGATCTATTTTTGTTATAAAATATTTCTTTTTATAAATGTACATAAATAAAGATAGAATTATAATTCGCATCTACATAAAAAACTATAAAACTAATATCATCACTTTTGTAAAATTAAAAAAATTAAAAATTAAAATATTAATGTTTTTGTGAGATCTGAAAGTATGAAGTTATATGCAATATAACAGTAAACTGTAAAGTAAAATAACACAGGAGGATTTTACGTGGTTCGATTATAAAACCTGCATCTACGGATAGCTTTGAGCTGCAATTCACTAAGTTCTTATTTGTACAATCTTTATGATCATTAACAATGCTGACTCACTCTCACACATTGACCTAATCTTTGTAAAACAAAATCTCGCCAAGATCTTAAACTCTAGTGACCTGCCCACTCCCTGTCATCTGACAACTTAACAGCACACTGTTAAGTAAAATATAACCACGATGTCTAACACTGAATTACATAAACACTCAACTCGCAAGTTTTCTCAAGTGTAAACTAACTCAGATAGGCCTAACTAAAATTCATGCACGACCACAATCTCGCATACATCAATAAAACACTCATAGAGCAAAATTATAGAAGCATTCCAATTTATGTTGAAGCTCTCTTCTAATTCTTGAAGTGCCATGACATACACACCTCCATATAAGTTATGTAAAATAAAACTATATAGAGGGTGATATCTGATTGTGCTATTCCTCGAAAATCCTGTAGAATCTTAATCAAACTCAATTAAGACGAAAAACAATAATTTAGGAAGTGATATAGGTGATATAAAAAACAATCATTTAGGAAGCAATATAAGTAATCTCCTAAATAAAATAGGACACAAATAAATATACTCCTAATCTAAATAGGATACATCAATAATGTCCTAATCTAAAGAGATATTCAATATGAATTAAAATACTTCCTAAAATAAACTTTTAGAAATAGTAAAATAAGAAATAATATAACACAATCTTTTTATCACAAGTTAGTCTAAAATTATTACGTGCTTGACACATGCAAGGATGTCACACATTAACACCAACAATCTCCCCCTTTTTGGTAACTTGTGATGAAAACTTCAATCTGTTTCTGACCAAATAATAGCACACAAAGATAAGTCCAAAACAGCTACAAGCAATCATATGTCTTCTTAAAAAAAATGCTAAACTAAAAGAAATAACAACTTTTTAGTTGTAAACCACATAATAGGATAAGTTATATTAGAAAGATAAAGTTGTAACTGAGAGACAGCTGAAAATAGATAACCTGTAAAATAAAACAAAGTTAATTTGGACAACCATGTCAAATAATATGCAAACAAAGTATATGCAATAACAAAATCAGAGCTAAATAAAATGCAGTAAACACAAAAAACAAAAATTAAGTAGCTTATACAAGTAACAAATAAGAAACAAAGCATAAAACTCCCCCTTACTTCCCCTGGATTAGTTTAAGGTTACAAACACAAACATAGAAACAAGCAAATCATAAACCTCTTCTCCCCCTTGGTTTCATAACAAGTTCCAAAAAATAATTGAAGAGCAAACTAATGATGTTGAGCAGATTTGCGAACAGGAGGTGAAGAGAGACGCCCATGTCGTTTTTTGGTGCCAACAACTGTAGTCTTAAACTTCTTGCTAGTGGTGGATGGTGTAGGGGGCTCAAAAGCCGCAGAAGTGTCCTGCTCTCTAGTTGTATCCGAGGAAGTAGCAATAACCTCTGCCATAATCTTGCAGATTGCCTTGTCAAGTCTATTTGCACTGGTTTCAATTGGCTGTGACTCAGCAACAGGTTGTTGTAGATCGATGAGAGATTCTACTGCAAGCTAGGCTTGGATTTTTTTTGCTGTTTCTGCTTCAGGAGTTGGTTCCTGTGTGTTCTGCATCACGTGGGGATGACTACTATGGTGAAAAGATAGGTTATTCTATTTTAGGAACTGATGCATTGTTAGGTTCTTCTATAAAAGGTGGTGAAGATGATGGTGTAGCTAGTTCCTCTTAAGCTTCCTCATCTGACAAAGATTCGTCTTGCAGTTTTGGAACTGCTGCTACAACTTGTTTCGTTATATTGTCAGATTTCTTCTTCACCACTTTGACCTCTTCCTTGCTTGTTAATTCTGTTCCTTTAGCTTTTTCCTTTGATCTCTTTTACTTCTTTTTCTTTTTTGTTGTCATGTCTATCTCAACAGTAGGTTGTTCAGCTTGATCCTCCTCGTGCATTGGCTCTACTGAATGCTCGTGCACCATATTTCCAGTTTCCATGGGTGGTTGGTCTTCTTTAGCAACAGATTTTCCAACAAGTTTAGTCTCTAATTCAGATTGTTTTGCTTTGATGTCCTTTAGATCCTGCACAATATCAAACAAAGTAGAATTTATCAAAGTAAGCTGCTCTTCCATATTGTCGATTGGATTGTTTCTAACTCTTCTTGGTTTGGTTCAGGAACAAGCAGATCAGATTTGTCATGCAGTCAGTGCAGAAATCCTTTTGTGATGGATTTTGACAAAATCTCAGTGTTCTCTTTTAGGCTAATTGGAACACCATTTTGAGCCAAAAGTTCTTATGTTAGACAAGGAAACGCAATAAAATGATAGTCTGATTTGTATGGTGCAATATGGACAATCATTCTATAAATCCATAAGCCTAAATTAATTGGTTTATTTGCACCCAAATAGAATAGAAATTTCACTCTATCTCCCTTGACCTGATTCTAATGTGAGTAAGAAAACCAATCAAATTGAGCAATCTTATGCAGAACCCTATATTTCTTTCTAAGATATTGTTGATCAATGCCATCTCTCAAGTTTCAAACTAAATCCTCTTTACCAGTCAATTCCTTAAGAACAATTTCCATGTCAAATTTATCTTCAATAGAATGCAAACTACCAATAGGTATGCCAAAGAAAGTGTTGATGATATTTGGTGAAAACTTCACAAATTTCCCTCTACAATATACTTTGTGATAATGAAAGCTCTTCAGGTTATCAATTGATGCAGGTATATATTAGCATAAAATTCTTGAATCAAAGACTTAGCAGGGATAGGAAGTTGTTTACCATTCCAGTCCAGTAAATGGACTCAAAAAGTTCCCTCAAGCCATACTTGTTAAAGTCTGTTACCTTCACTAGTCTCTCAATCTGCAACTTCCTCTTCGATGCGTACTTCAAGAAATTTTGCTTGACATTTGTAGTAAGAAACTTGTTGAACTTGGGCTTGATTCTGTCCTTCATTTGCCCAATAGGAGCTGCCTCATCTTCACTCATTATAGGATCGATCGGGATCTCTACGTGCTACTGTTGGACTGAGATGACTGCTAACTGTCGTTACTATTGTGACTAGAGTTGCTTGAGAAAGATGTAGCACTATTGATGTTCTCAGATTCAGATGAGGATGCCATTGTTAGGGTTTGAGTTCTGCAAGAGTTTTGCTAGAACAGAGAGAAGCGAGACAAGAGAGAGAGAATGGATGGCAGAATGCTAACCGACTTTGGTATGAACTAAATAGCCCTAACCATGTTAGTGATATACTTGGAAAGAAGTTTTAATCCAATTCAGTTTCCTATATAATTTCAAATTTTAATTCCTTTTCCAAAACAAACTCATTAATATCATTAATGAGATAAATTCAAAAAAAATTGATTTCCATTAAAATAAGGAATTTTAATAGAGTTAGGATTCCCGCCATTGAAATCTCTCCTCCTCAATCCAATAAAGTTGACATAGCATTTTGACACATGGATACACAAGAAAGTCAAATTTCAGTTAGGCATAAAAAGCATCGTGTGATATGAAAAACATAACAGAAAATAATTACATTTAACGTAACAATCATATCTGGGCATCATATAAATCATTATAAGGAAGCATATTGCAGAGCTGTTTATAATCATCATATGAAAGGTATTTACTTTTAATTTTTACTCAATTGAGATGTCGAAAAAAACATTTTGACATATTCACAAAAATTAATCGCATTGGATTATAAAATAAACATAGGAACTTTCACACAATATAGAGGTAGCCCTTTTCATTTGAGTGGGTGACCTTAACATATTTCTTAGATACCCTGAACGCTCAATGATGGCTTTCACACATCATATATTAGTAGCCCTCTTTGTATTTTTCATTTTTTAACCAGTATCTTAATTTTCACCCAGCTTTACATTACAGCTCACACATGCTTAATTAGAAGAAAACTTATGATATTGTAGATATAATTAGTATAACAGAAAGCAATGCTTTTTCAGAAAACTAACAGATGCCTAAGGCCTTTCCTAGATTCTCAAATCTTGTTGTATCCAATGCCTTAATGAACAAGTTAGCTAATTGTTTATCAGTGGAGATGTGCTTAATGTGTATCACCTTAGACTTTACAAGCTTCCTTATAAAATGTTATCTTATGTCAACATATTTTGTCCTAGAATGCTGAACTAGATTTTTAGAAATGTTTATAGCACTAGTATCATCACAAAACACAGTTATAGGTTTTTGTTCAATACCATAATCATTTAGTATTTGCTTCATCCAAAGTAGTTGTGTGCAATGACTTCCTGCTACTATGTATTCAGCTTATGCAGTAGACAAAGAGATGGAATTCTGCTATTTGTTGTGCCAAGAAACTAAGCTAGTACCTAATAAAAACATCCACCTGATGTGTTCTTCCTGTCATCTGCATTTCCTGCCCAGTCAACATCACTAAACCCTGCAAAACAATCATTTGTATCTTTAAAAAACCATATCCCATAATCATAGGTTCCATGTACATACCTGATGATTCTTTTAGTTGATGCAAGACGTGATTCGTTGGGATTTGCTTGAAATCTTGCACAAAGTCCTACACGCAAGTCTGGTCTACTTGCTGTGAAGTATAACAAACTATCAATGATGCTTCTATATAAACTTGCATCAATCTCTTTTCCTGCATTGTCTTTTGAAAGTTTCAGGTTAGCACTGATAAGAGTTTACATTGGTTTTGCATTCTCAAGTCCAAATTTCTTTACAAGGTTTCTAGCATATTTTGATTGAGATATAAATATCCCATCATTTATTTGTTTAACTTGCAATCCAACAAAGAAATTTAATTCTCCTACCATGCTCATCTCAAACTCTTCCTGCATCAACTTAACAAACTCATCAGTTTTGCTTTTGTTAGTTGATCCAAACACAGTGTCAACTACATATACTTGAGCAACAATAAAATAGTTAGATGCATGTTTGATAAACAAAGTCTTATTATTGCTGCCTCTACTATAACCTCTCTCGATCAAAAAGTTTGTCAACCTTTCATACCAAGCTCTAGGAGCTTGTTTCAACCCATACAAAGCTTTATGCAATTTGTACACAAAATATGGATGTTTAGGATCTTCAAATCCTTTAGGCTATTCAATAAAAGCCTATTCATTGATATAGCCATTTAAAAAGGCTATTTTAACATCCATTTGATACAATTTAAAATCAAGCAAACAAGTAACTGTAAGTAGTAATCTAATTGACTCAAGTCTAGCTACTAATGCAAAGGTTTCATCAAAGTCTATGCCTTCTACTTGTGTGCAACCTTGTGCTTGCCTAGCTTTATTTCTTACTACTTGATCACTTTCATCAGTTTTATTTTTGAATGTCCATTTAGTTCCAATGACATTTACATTTTTTGGCCTAGGAACTAATTCCCATACTTCATTCCTTTTAAACTGATTAAGTTTATCTTGCATTGCTTGAATCCAAACATCTTCTTTTAAAGCTTCTTTCATATTTTTCGGCTCAAATAATGAAACATAACATGCAAATCTTACCCAATTTCTTACCTTGCTCTTAATCTTCATTATTCGATCTGGACCTCCTATGATTGAGCTAGTTGGATGTGCCTTTTGTATTCAAGAGGGTGGATCTGTTCTTTCATCTTCATTTCTAATTGAGTTTATGTCTAGATTTATGCTGTAAAATGTAGTTGTTGTATTTGTCATAATAGCAGTTGTTTTCTCTTTCATAACTGAAGCTTATTTACTGCTATTGCGATCTGGTACTAGACTATTTGTATCTTCTGTGAAGTTGGTTATGCTTACTTCTTGAGAGAACTTCGCATAATCATCCAGATCATCAAACAATAAATTTTTAGACTCCATTGTGGACTCAAATCGAAGATTATAAACTTGATAAGCCTTGCTGTTTTGTGCTTATCCCACAAAAACTCCTTCATCACTTTTCGGATCCAATTTCATTAACTATACTCTATCATCTAAGATGTAACACTTGGATCCAATTTCATTTCAAATTAGGTTTTCTACCTTTTAGAATTTCATAAGGTGTCTAGTTAGTGTCAGGTCATAGAAAAACTCTATTTGAAATATAACAAGCAGTGCTTATTACTTCAGCCTATAGCCTTTTGATCAACTTCTTGCTTTGAGCATCACTCTAGCAATCTCTTGAAGTGTCCTGTTTTCCTTTCCACAATGTCATTTTGTTCACGTGTTTTGGGGGCTGAAAATTCATGTTCAATTCCATTATATTTGCAAAAGTCAGTATAACTAACATTTTCAAACTCTTGCCATGATCACTCCTTATCCTCACTATCCTGCCATTGTTCCTGTTTTGCTCATTTTCAAGCTTAGCACAAAGATTCCTTAAAGCTTCAAAAGTGTCAAAATTTTCTCTAAAAAAATCAACCAAGTATATATAGAGAAATCATCCACACAAGCAAATTTGTATCTCTTACGAAAAATGCTTTCAATTTGCATGGGACCCATAAGATCCATGTAAAGCAAATCAAGTATTTTGAACATGCTAGGATGTGAGACTGATTTATGTTCACTTCTAATTTGTTTTCCCAATTGACATGGTCCACAAATTCCATTATTCTTGCCATCAGGTTTAGGGACACCTTTGATAGCACCTAACTTAGTTAATTTAATAGGTCTTTATAATTTAAGTGTCTTAATTTTTGATGCCACAATTCTAAGTCTAAGATCCTAGCATTAAATACACTTTTTACCAAATAACAATTATCTGAAGATCTATTTCCTTCTAAAATGCATTTACCAAGATTGTCTAAAACCATACATTTGTCCTGTGTGAAATTAATAATATACTTGTTATCACATATCTAACTAATATTAATTAGATTAGCTTTCAAACTTTTAACCAGCACTACAAGAAATCAAGGCTTTTATATCACTACCCTTTATGAAATATATGTCATTTAAAAAAAAGAGTGTCACGTATCCAAAGTCAAACCCAAGCTTTCATTTACATGTCACTTTCCCCTTTTTCCTAAATTACAAAAATGCCACTCATATAAATTAGCTTCCTCTTTCACTTTTTTGTTGCCCTAGCCGTCACTATCTTCTCCCTCACTCACTCTTGTCATGCTTCTCCTATAGAACTCTCTTTATCTTTCTCATTCTCACTCTGATCATCTCCCTCATTTCTCTTTGCCGACATTTCGACATTTATAGCACCATTTCAATCGTTGGTGAAACATTTGGTGGCAAAACATCAAACAAATCTTCCTCTGGTTAGTTTGAATCTCATCTCCCTCTTTTCACTTTTTTATTTTTTTGTTTTAGTTCAAATCAAAAAATAAATAAACATAAATATTAATATTTATAAATTAGTAATGTGATTAATACAATACTAATAAAATGAAATAATTAAATTAAAATAAAAAAGGGGTAATAGTGAAATCTGTAGAGTAGGCGAATGAGGAATCTGGTCTGGTCAGAAAACGACACTTAACAAAACAACAGCTTTCTTTGAGTCGAGTCTTAATCCACACTATTCGCGTTGTGTTTCCGTTTTCTTTTCTTTTTCATTTTTGAGGTTATTTGAATGCACGTACAGAGAGAGAAGATGCCGGAAGAAACCATGTCTATAGACCACATGATGGAGAAGGCTTCGGGGCCACACTTCTCCGGCCTACGCATCGACGGCCCTACTTCTTTCGCTTCTCCTTCCTCACCTTCATCTTCACCTTCCTCCGATGTTAACGCTCCCAAACAAACTTTTGTCATCAGTATTGCCTCACTCTCTCTCTTTTTGATTTCATTTTAAAACATTTACTTTTAGAATTTCCAGCTGATTTTTTATTTTATTGATTTTCGTATTAACTTTTAACTTTCGATCAATCATACCAAAAGCAAGTATTGTTGGTTTCTTTGCTGATTCTGCTTCAAGAGTTGTTTTCCAAAGCAAATTTCACCTTTTGGTATCTATGTTTACATCAATTACTCGCTCCTATTTGTTAATTATCCAATACACGTAGGCATTTTAAATATGAATTTGAGATCTATATCTATTGGTGACATGACATTGTTGTTGTGCTTTGCAATTTTTGTGCTTAATGTTGATTTATGGTCATTCTACCGCTTTTTATTATATGCGTTAGTTTGACTATTGATTTGCCGGCTACTATCTACTATGACTATCTAGGAGTTTCGGGGGGTACAGCTTCGGGTAAGACCACTGTTTGTGACATGATAATTCAGCAACTTCATGACCACCGTGTTGTGCTTGTCAATCAGGTTTGTTTTTATTTGCTTTCTTTGTCTGTTTTCCTTGGAGCTTTCAAAGTTTGATTTATATCATGTGGATATTCTGTAGGATTCATTTTATCGTGGTTTAACACCTGAAGAGTCAAAACATGTTCACGAGTATAATTTTGATCATCCTGGTAATGGGTTTCTATAATTGGAGTTTTATTCTTCAATTTGCTTTCCCTATGTTATTTTTTCACCTGTTCATGTTGTTATTAAGCTTCTGATAGCATTTTGCTTTGAACAACCATTTCTACTTGTTGTGTGTCTGATCATATTTCACTCTCCCTTGTAGACGCTTTTGACACGGAGCAGTTTCTAGATTGCATTAAGAAGCTAAAATCTGGACAATCCTACCATGTCCCAATTTATGATTTGAAGAACCATCGTCGCTGTTCAGATAGTTTTCGCCAGGTATTTACTTGACATGTTGACTCAGTATAGTCCTGTCATCTTATTATCATCATATCAGAGTCCAAAACTATTTCTTCTTAATTATTTTATCAGGTAAATGCTTCTGATATTTTTTTTGTATTAATCATCTTCCCTCTTTTTTCTTGTTCTTTTCGCTCTCAGCTCCCATTTTTCTGTTTTATTTTTTCGCTTATGTGATTAAACTCGCCAATGGTTCCCAGGAATTGTTATTCATTTGATTCTTTGTGGCCCCAAGAACCGGGGGAAGAATTATGGCTAGAAAGGTCCTCGCCCTCTTAGGCACATGGTTCGTCAAGCTTTATTTTTTTATTTTTATTTTGATTGTTGAATTGTAGGGACTCATCCATATCATTCTGAGATTCGGGCTTGACTTAAAAAATTCATTTTCTATAACTTTTCCAACTTGTTTATTTGTTTGTTTGTCTGTTGTCGGCTTTAGTGGCCCAGAAACAATAAAGTTTCTACCTTGTTTGTTAACCAACGATGTATGAAAATTTAGTGAATCTGCGGTTGAGAGAGAGAAGATGTCCGTGTTGGTAACGCCCAATTTGCCTTACGAGTCTGCTTTGCCAGTTTATGCGGCATTATTGACTCCTTAGGGGAGGTTTTTGTACGACTTATTCTTTAATTCCCCGCTTAGTCCTAAGAAGAAGCTGAACCAGAATTGGTCTAGACCTGGTTCAGTTTCTGATGATGGGTTGATCAAGGTTTTTGGTGATGTGGATGGCTCCTTCTTGGATGAACTATTGGTCACTTTCAAGGAGTGATTAAGTTATTTTATTTATTTATTGTTTTCTTGTTGCTTAAAATTTATGCCAGTTTACTACTTTTGCTACTTTATTTATGTTTCATTGATGCTTCTTAAAGCTAATTGCTTTTGTGTTTTTGATAACTTGCTTTTGTTTTAAGTTGAAGCTGGTTTGCTGTGTTGAGAGCATTGTACAAGTTTGAATAAATATCTCTGCTTTGGCATAAAGTAGCCAATGTACTGCCCTACTACATTGAGCTTAATTAGAATTAAAAAACAAAAAAAAAAAAGAAACAGGATTGTTTGTTCCATTTTATACATAGTTGCATTTAATACAATTGTTAATGTAGCAGCATCGTGAGTAGCAGGAGAGTTCAAGTGGTGATCTGGATCCAGATCCTAACAAACCAACAATATAGCATGATAAGCATAGTCGACTAACTAGAATAGTCAAAAAAAATGAAAGGTACAGCTACATATTTTCATTTATTGACCTGTGAAAATAGTTAAAGAAAAAAGACAATTTATAAACAAAACAAAAGGAAACCACTACAAAGCACGAGCACCTTCATAAATGGTTAAGTAGAAAATATTATCTATTGTATTAGCACTTCTATCAAAATCACAAATGAGTTGACCTCTCTTGATGGTATTGGACTGAGATGCATTAAATCATTTTAAGGTGTTCTGTTCTACTTCCTTTAGACGTTTTGAGAGTTGTTATGAAAGATGTTAAAGTAGAGATGTATTAGAGTATTGTTAGTTTAACTTTTGAAACGTTATGCAATTAGGATTTGGTCATAGTATATGGACAATTAGAGCACAGAGAAGTTGAAGAGAAATCTTAAAGTTACTGAAACAAAAAAGAAACACTAATTAACAAATTTTCGATAATAGTTTGCATGTTTATGATTGGCTTTTTCTAACTTTAATTTCTTCTCCAGAAAATTCGAGTTGATTTTGTTGCTAAGATGAATATAATACCTCTCATGGTCGTGCTCGATATTGGAATGGGAAAGTTTGGCATGTGGAAGTGAGTTCTCTTGATACTACAAATATAAGTTCAGGGGTGTATCAGAATGAAATTAAACCACAACTCAAAAGACAGCTTTTACAAGTATCTCTTTGATAAATCAAGTTGGCCCCACGTAAATGTCTCTCACAGCACTCTTTTACCCCATTTCTTGCATATAACACACACGAATTTTTCTTTCTTCAGACTCAAAACTCCTCTAAAACTCTATTGATTGCTTCTAGAATCCTAATAGACACAAAGACAAGCAGCAGAGGTTATGGCTGAAGTTGGCGAATGTTCTTCTTCCTCCAACCCTATCTTGGCAAAGCTTCGTACTCCATTAAAATTCACTGTTACCATTTTTTAAATTTGAAACTAAAATCTTTTGTTTTTTCAAAAAGAGTTTTCTGTTGATGTTGTTGTTGTGGATATTGCAATCCCGTCGAAATCCAAATACTCTGATGTGGAGATAAGGTCAAATGAGGTAGTTATTTGCTCAAAGGTCACTTCTTCCTCTCCTGGGAAGCGTCAGTGGTGCAAGATAACTCTCAATTCCCCTCATCAATCTCTTGCCACTCCGCAAAACATCAGGTATACAATTGTAATACAATACTCATCATTATTTTTTTTAACTAACTCAATCGGGAGGACAAAATAGTAATTTCCATGTCATTTAATTTTACCATCAATAAGCACTTTCCTCACTCACTCACTCTTTCTATTGTGTAGCTCAAATGTATTACTTGATGATGAGGCTATTGTTGAAAATGAAGAGGTTGTTCACATCGCTTCTGCTTTTTCTAGACATGAACTCGGAGGCTTGATTTAGAGTGCATGTTGACAATGTTTTCTCTCTTTCTTCACATTTTTATCTTCCTTTCTTTTGTTTTTTCTATCTATTATTTGCAATTTTAATTTTCTGTTACATCTACTTTGTATACTTTAGTATACCATCTTGTATTTTCTTGATGCTTCTAGGATATTTGAGTTATAGATTTAAAGTAATACCTGGACAAGAGCCATGCCAGCAGCAACTAAAGGTAGATAACTACCAAAAATATGTTGCACCTTGAATATACTATTGCATCTCTATTTATGCTAATGATATAGTTTGTCATTTTGTTTGTTTCTCCAGATTTCTATAGACATTGAACATGCAAAATGCTGTATCTGCTTAAATGAATGGCATGATATTGTTACAGTTGCCCCCTGCCTTCACAATTTCTGATTTGTAACTTATCTATTTATCTTTTGCTAATAATATTTTTTTTTTCATTTCGAATTGCTGATTTTAAATCTGTCCTGTATTGTTTTAAAGTAGTGGATGCTTCTTTGAGTGGTTAAGGAGATCACAAGATAAACGTTCAACTGTACTATGTCCCCATTGTAGAGCTGTTGTGCAGTTTGTTGGAAGAAATCATTATCTACGTAACATTGTGCAGGTAGCTTAACCAACAACCTTTTTCTCCATTGGTAGGATTTTAATGTGCTTCTGAAAATTCTCTCTATCTTTAGTTGGAAAAAAAAATCTGTCTTGGGTGAAAGCATTTAAGCAATGAAGAACAAGCTGTCCTTTTGCAAGACATGAATTACATGTGCCCCATATGGTCCAGGTGATTCTGAAGTAATGCTTATTGTTTCTGTGCACAAAAATGGTTATCTTTTTATAGATTAGGCTCTGGACATGTGCCAACACAACTTGCCCTGTACCTTGTACCAGCTTGATTTGTATTAATAAGTAACTCTCACATTGATAATTATCTATTTATTCATTCATTTTATACTTGTTATGATTGTTTGTTAAAGTCTATTTTCCCTAGCTTCATTTAGTTCTAGGAATCATTTTCTAGTGGAAAGGTTTAGACCCTTGAAACTTTTCAATAATTTACATGTACTCGATTTTCTTCACTTTCTTAAATAAAGACCTGTCCATCAAATCACAAAGTTGATTTATTTTCTTGATGTAATTCTTACCTTGATAACAATGAAAGATATTGGATTAATATACAATTAAGTTGTTGGGTATCTTGGAGTTGTTCTTTCTATTAATTTTGCCATTGATGTCGATCTTAGGGCTTATCTTCAATTTTCTTTGGCTTATCTTCAATTTTCTTTCTCTTTGTTGGATATTCTTCTATTATTCAAATTCTAGTACAACCTATGGAAACATGCTTGTATATGTGATTCTTCTGTTGGAAGGTGGCTACTTTTAAGGTTATATATACAGAATCTGAGAATTAGAATCAATTAGTTAAAATACTTGTTATCATTATCAGCCTTCTAAAATCTAAACATCATAATTCAGGTAGCACCTGAAATAAAGAAGAAAGCTGAAGATGCAAAATCAAGGGGAGATGAGGCTTTCGAAAGAAAGGATTACCGCATTGCTGTAGATGCTTATACTCAAGTACATTCTTTATCTTTCCTCTCCTTGGATGGGATCTGTTCTTATTCTGTTGTAAATATAGATGTTCTTTACACACACACACACACGCACACACACACACATGCACGCACACAATGGAATCCTAAATAATTGAATTTATCGGTGAATCTGCTGAATAGAAATTGATGGATCCTTAACTTGATGTACTCAATGGAATCCTGAACTCATTTTGCAAAGTGAAACAAACGGAACTGATTTTATAAAATGTAATGTCATAGAAAGTAGAATCTTTTTCATTGTAATGGTAAATGACTCCTTAGTAAAGCTACTAGAATTGTTTAGTTTTGTACAAGGGGAAATTTAAGCATTCAGTTTTGGGGATACTATATGCTTGGATTCTTTGAAAGGGGATACTATATGCTTGGATTCTTGCTTTGTTCATCTAGACATAATACTCACTCAGAAAGGTTAGAATAGTCTACATCAATAGAGGTTTTAGGACCCCAAACCCAATTTTTGATTATGAACATCCAGATTCGTCCAAGTGGATGAGTGGAGGAACCAGAACCAAGGTTTTTAGGAATCACCTAGCTAGCATAACAAAGGACTGTTATTGGTTGAACCTAATATATCCTGAATGGTTGAACACCAGACAGTAGAGAACTTGACAATGTCCTATTTTGTGTCTCTTGTATTCCAAAAAACTACTTTAGTTGCACAAATGGATACATCTGCTTATTAATATGTTTCTATGTATAAACAGGAAGACCTAAACTTTTTGTTGAAATTAGGAGCTGGTTCTTTTGTTGGTGCAGCTGTGATCAAGTATGGAAGATCATTTTCCTAGAGATAACCATGCCAATGGTTGTATTGAAATTAAGAAAAGTAGTTTGGAATCAAAATTGGGACCCTAGAACTCTGAACTAATGAGACCAGCTTGGTTTTGGTTCTAATGATTTTTATATGGCAATAGTCTGGCTAGTTACCGGCTGGAATTTTCTGTCATTTATGTAATGTTGCTTCAGCAAGTCATACATCTGCTATTTGATGTGTAAGTTAAAATTTGGTATAAATGAGCTTAACTCATTTGACATAACAAGGATGATGTTTGATTATGTGTTTTTAGAACATGACATGAGGTGTATTAAAGCTGGTTTTCTATTTATTCATTATACAAGAACTCAGGATCTATATATTCCTTATTTTGTCTGCTTTGAAGCTTTAATGCATTTATCTTCACCTTATGTGCTATTTGGATCTTGTAATATACAAGTTATATATTATATACAAATTATATACTTTTCAAAATAAAAAATATATAATACGTGTCAACTTGAACAAGACAGACACGTATTATATATTTTGAAAGGATATATGTCGGCCAAAAAACGACACATAAAAGTTACCCGAAAACAATGAAATATGTATCACTCAGTGAATGAAGATGGATGTCGGCCTAAAAATGACACATAAAGCAAACTTGTGTCGGTGAAATATATCTTATCGATTAATGTCGGTCATAAAATGACACATATGTTTCGTAGTGTCAGTCACTGAATGACACTAGCATGTCGGTCAGAGACCGACACAAGAATTGTGTCACTTATTGACAGACTCATATTTGGTACATTCCGATACTATGTGACACATATTTGTTCCATACATGTCTGTCTGTGAATGACACATATATTTGTGTCAGTTTGACCAAGTGACACGTATAGACTATGTGACATGTCCATTTATGTCACGCGAAGACCGACATGTATATTGATATATGTCATTTTTCGGTCGACACAAAAGACCTTTTTTGTTGTAGTGCAGCAAGATATCTTGAAATTTGGGTAGGCCTTTGACATTCAAAGTGACATTTCCTTCCCTACATGATTCAAAATCTTTAAAAAATTGTCTATTTTCAGTCATGTGCCTAGAACCATTGTCAAAATACCACAAATTGTTAGAAGAATGTTTGAGTGAAGTAAAAGCAACTTTGCAAAATATGCTCTCTTTCTTAACCCACTACAGTTGTGTCTCTGGTGATAGCTTGAGCTGTTTTGACCTTTTATGCAAAATTCTCAACAATTTAAAGCACCTAGGTCTAATGTGTCCTTTGACACCACAAAAATAGCATGTTAGAATGATTTTTCTCACCTTTTCAGACTGGATTTGAAAGACCTTAAAGGGGAACAAATAGTTCAGTGATTTTTGAACTAGGACTTGATCTTCTTGAGCTAGGTTCAGAATTTTTACCTGATGTTGAAGCTTTTACAAACATTGTTGTTGATGAGGATGCAGCATTACCTTCTTTATACCCCAAGCCATGTTTGTTGGAATTGTCTATTCTAAGACTCAAGACCTGATCAAGTTTAGCTGACCCAATTATGAGTTGATCAACACAACTTTTGCTCCTAACCAATTATGTTCTAATTTTCTTAATATGTGCTATTTTGTTTGTCAAGCCAAGCTCCAGTTCTGTTATGCAATTTTTAGCATAAGATTTTTCACATTTCAACACTTCAACCTCCTTCTTCAAAGATTTGATTTCTTCTTTCCGACTCAGCAATTCACCATAGAATGCATTGTAAGTTTCTTGCAACTCTTCAAAGTATTATGGATCATCTTCTGTATCTGAACGGTCATCATCAGTTCTACACTTTCTGTTGTGCTGGGCATAACAGCTTTCCCTTTATCAGCTATAGATGCTGTAAATGGAACAAAATTACTCACGCATTCTTGATCTTCCAAATCAGATTCTGAGTCATCACTGCAGGCAGCTATCAAGCCTTTGTTCTTCTTTTTGAGATTAGCAAATTCAGATTGAATATGCCCATAACTAGAACACTCATAGCATTGAATTTGTCATTTCTTATCAGGTTATTTTGATTTCTTCTTGTCATTCTCCTTGCTAAATTTTCTGAACTTGTCTTCATTTGAGTTTGATGGTTTTCCTTGATTCTTTTTCCTGAAATTCTTTTTCATTAATTTGACATAAATTTTTGTTAGAAAAGCAATCTGTCTAGAACTAGGTTCATTAGCCTTATTATTGCTTTTATCATCAGCTTTTTCAGTTTTATCATTGAATGCAATGCTTTTTCCTTTTCACTTCCTAGCACTATGATTAATGTCAAAGTTTTGAAGAATGCCAATTAGGTCATCAACCCTTATCTCATCGGTGTTTTTAACTTCCTCAATGGCTGTAATTTTAGGCTGAAATCTATCAGGGACATATCTAATTATTTTGCTAACAACTTCTGCATCAGTAAAAGTCTTGCCAAGCATATATGCAAAATTGGTGATGTGACACAACTTAGAATAAAAATCAGAAATCGGCTCATCTTCATGCATCATCAAGTTCTCAAATTGTGAATTTAATCTCATCAATTTAGATCTTTTAACCGAAGTTGTACCTTCATGTTTTACCTTAAGAATGTCTCAAGCTTCTTTAGCCACTTTATACCTTGAAATTTGTCCAAAGTTATTTAAAATAATAGCAGCAAAAATCGCATTAAGAGCCTCGAGTTCCAGCTTGAGCGCCGATATTCTTCATCAGTCCATTCCTCCTCAGGTTTAGGTTCTAAATCTCCAAAAGCATTTAATCTTGCTGGTGGTGTCCATCCTTTAAGCACACTGATCCATGCCCTATCATCAAAAGATTTGATATACGTCATCATTCTTACTTTCTAATATGA
Organism: Boswellia sacra; assembly: GCA_013180625.2. Classification (NCBI taxonomy): domain Eukaryota; kingdom Viridiplantae; phylum Streptophyta; class Magnoliopsida; order Sapindales; family Burseraceae; genus Boswellia; species Boswellia sacra. Next base: position 116,080 of record SNVD02003173.1, read on the forward strand.
ATAATTGCTAGCATCAAGAATAGGTGGCTGTGTTTCGGATCCTCCATTTGGTACAAATCCATTCCTCCAAATAAATGTGATGTTTCTTCACTTGTATGTTAGTGAACCTGCTCTGATACCCATTGTGAGATATGAAATTATGAAGTTATGTGTAATATAACAGTGAACTGCACAGTAAAATGACATTGGAGGATTTTACATAGTTTGGTTATAAAACCCACATCCACGGACAACTTTGAGTGGTAATTCACTAAGTTCTTGTTTGTACAATCTTTATGATCGTTTACAGTGCTAACACGCTCTCATAGACTGACCTAATCTTCGTAAAACCAAATCCCCCCTAGATCTTAAACTCTAGTGACACTGCCCATTCTCTTTCGCTAACAACTTAACAACACACTATTAACTAAAATATAACCACGATGTCTGACATTGAATTACATAAATACTAAACTCGTAAGTTATTTCAAGTGTATACTAACTCAAACAGACCTAACTAAAATTAATGCACGATCACAATCTCTCATACATGAATAAAACACTCATAAAACAAAATCATAGAAGTATTCCAATTTGTGTTAAAGCTCTCCTCTAATTCTTGAAATGCCGTAACATACACACCTCTATATAAGTTATGTAAAATAATATTATATATAGGGTGATATCTGACTATGCTATTCCTCCAAAATCCTGTAGAATCTTAATCAAACTCAATTAGGATAAAGAACAATAATTTAGGGAGTGACATAAGTAATCTCCTAAATAAAACAGGACACAAATAAATATACTTCTAATTTAAATAGGATACATCAATAATGTCCTAATCTAAAGAGATATTCAATATGAATCAAATACTTCCTAAAATAAACTTTTAGAAATAGTAAAATAAGAAATAATATAACACAATCTTTTTATCACAAGTTGGTCCAAAATTATCATGTGCATGACACATGTAAGGATGTCACACGTTGACATCAACAGTTTTATTAAAAAGGGGTTTGTGAAGTGTATGATGAATTCAAATGTGAATGATAATCCTTAAAAAAAAAAAAAGTGATGTGGTTGTGGTTTTAGACATATAAATATCGTTATTTTGCTGACAAATTACTGGATTGTGTTTGTGTAGGCAGCCACATTTGTGCCCAGGCTGCATGGGTCCAGCAATATCTAGGAAATTTTAAAACAATAATACAGATTAAATATCAAGAGTCATGGTACATGTTAATTTTTTACACTAAGTATCATTTAAGAAAAGTCATAAAATATATTAGATGGGTATTACTCGATATAGATTTTGAAAAAACTAACTCAATTGATCCAATATTTAATATTTTTCAATACATAGAAATTAAACAACGGATAAAAAATTAGACATAGATGTATGTCATTATAACTAATGAAATGACTTGAACCTAAAATGAACTTTGAAATAAATTATTTTTAATTACTTATATCAGGCTATATACAAATTATATAAATCAGTTATACACGAAGATGTGGATCAGAAAAGATTTGTACTCAAATAATTAGTCCATATTATAGTAATAGCACTACTATATTTGAGAATTGTCAATGAACTATATTGTGTCAAACATTAACATTATTGACGCAATACCATATCTAAAGATGTTGATTCAATATTTAAAATTGGCTTTTATCGTATGACTTCATAAACATACATATGAAAGTATCGGCATATATAAGCCATTAAACAAAGATAGTTAATTTAATTTAACAATTATAGAGAAATTAAAGCACACGTTATGATAGATAATTATCTAGCTTCCGTAAAGGGAGCTAGCGGCCACTTGTTACATTTGATTAAAATTTGTCTGTTTGCTAAATCTTATATCTTACTGGAATTCAAAAGTAACTAGATGAAAACTAGCAACTTCAACTCATTATTTTAAATATAGCCCTCAATAGACGCTTAATATTGTTTATGGAATTAAAAATTGCGATATTGCAAATAAGAGATTAAGAATGTTATTTGCCAATAGAGGACATTATATTAATTAAAATTTTAATTTTTTGTGATCCATTAAGTATATACATTTAAAGTTAGATGTATAACCATTTATAATTATTTTTTATTCATTTTTTTAATATTCAAGGAAGTTTCAAAATTGTTACATTTTGGAAGTTATTGTGCTTTTAAACATGTATGTATTTTCAAAATATATATGAAATAAATATATTTACATATTAACTTGGATATAAAATTAAAATAAAAAGATAAGGCGATCTTTTGAACATGCAGGAGGATATACCGAAATCTCTTTGATACCTGCGTAATATTTCATTAAAAGGTTAAAAAAGAAAGACTCTTATACTATAAAAACTTAACAAAAAATAGAACTCTGAAAAGTTGTTGCCTATATCTACTTGAACACTCATCACGTAATCCTCAACTTTAAAAATTTAACTCAAAATCAAACTCCATAATAAAATAGTTATTTCTTTGTTTCCTCTCTCCAAGTCACTACGTTTATCTCAATCAACAATGATTTCATTGCACATTCACAAGCCCAAACTTTGTAAGCATTCAGCCATCACATAATTCTATTCGCTACAAGAAAAAATGCCATATTTGGCGGTAAAAAAAACGACACCAATGGCACCGTCAAATATAGTCTATTTGGTTATATTTGACGGTCGATCAAAACACCAAATATAATAACATCCATCTTTGTCACATAAAAGCGCCAAGTATAACGACAAAGATACAGTAGAAAAGATTACATATTTGTCACTTTTTTTGTCAAATTTTAATATGTTGTAATGGTCAAATTTTTTGAATTGCAGCATATTTATCGCTTTTTGCCCGATAAATATGGTTAAATTTATTAATTTTGTCATATTTGATGCTTTTTAAACGATAAATGTGATTTTGTAACGGTTATTTTTTTTAATTTGATCATATTTGACGCTTTTGAATTGATAAACATGGTTTTGTAACCAATAATTTTTTTAAAATTTTATCATATTTGGTGCTTTTGAACGATAAATATGGTTAATTTTTCTGAATTTTTTCATATTTGACGCTTTTTGAACTGATAAATATGATTATATTTTTGAATTTCATCATATTTGGCGCTTTTAAATGATAAATATGGTTTTCTAATAGTAAAAAGATTTTTCAACTTGATAAAATTTGCCACTTTATGAACGATAAGTATGAATTTTATATCAAGATATATATTTGGCGTTTTTTTACCGCCTAAGGCTGTCGAATTCAAATCCTTTCTTAAGAAAGTCAGTATTTTCTACTGATCACTAGCCTAATGGATAGTCCAGTTGATGTAAGTCACGGTGGCACATGCATTTAGCAAAACATGTAAAACACTATCATACAAATTTTATTAACAAACACGAAAATATTATGATTATAATACAGCTAAATATAATGAAAGCACTAGAAAATCAGCAACAAACAATTTTGAACATCAAGAATAACTTTTTTAACAAATTATTTAAGTGGTTGAGAAGAGTCTCTATGACTAAGCTTTTATCCAAATCTTGGTTACAAAAAGTGGAGAGATGCTCCTCAAACTCATTAACAATGTGAAAGTTTTAAAATGCCATCTGTTCTGCTTGCTTGGAAATAACAAAATGACGGAAGGATACAGTCACTAGAGTTATAGCTCCACTTTGGCCAAGAAGATAGTTATCCAAGGATTCCTGAAACACAATCACCAAGGAATAAGCAAGAGCTAACATGATATTCTGAGAACAACATAGTTAAGCATGTATAATGAGCGCACCTTAGATTTCTGGATAACAGGAATAAATTTCTCAAATAAAGTAAGAACCCTATGTGCTGTTGCTCTGACACTTTCACAATGGTTTAAATGAGTACTTTCAACTATTCTCACCAAGAGTGATTCCTTAACCAACATGGTGTACAAACTATCAAACAATTGCTGCAGCCAAAAATAAAAAAGACAGGAAAAGTCAACATATCTCACATAGATAATATAAAACTTGCATCATAAAAGATGAATTTCGAGGCAAGAACTTACCTTTTGCTTCCAAATACACTTAATTGTGTCATCTTGGTATCGAGCAAAAGAGCACTCATTGCCAATTCTCTTTTCGAAATCAGTGCAGTTTGAAAACAAATTTCCAAAACCAGATACACAATCATGTAGGTGCTTTAAATGCTTTCCAAAATCATAAGTAGCATCCCGTTGCATCTGTTGTATGACTATAAGATGGTTGAGAAAAGAGACTGACCTAGCAGTTTGCATAAAACAAGAATTTCAAACCATGAGAAAAGGTTCATGACAATATGGTGATTTGAAAAAAATCGGCTATTAACTCATATCTCAATGCACCGAGGACAGTTTTGCAGTACATCTACAACCAAATAATCTAAAATGAAACTATTCACAGCCAATATGACCTACCTGCTCTGATGTAAAATCTTCATGGTGTTTCAAGCAAATATGTTACAAAAGCTGGACCGATCCCAAGCTTTAGAAATAGAATTCATTTGCAGCTTTCCATTCGGTATCCAGTGTCCTATCAGGCAAACACTGAACTCACTTGTAGCATTAACATTAGCAGTTGTGTGAGATAGTCTATTACGTGCCAGACGCAGATGCTATGAATCATAAGATGGCTGAACAAAGAGCCAATTCGATTGATTGGACATCTATCATCAAGAGAAAAACAACATTTAGTTGGCACGACTGATAAGTATAAAAGTTAGCAATCATAATTAAAGGTGCAGAATTTCTAATACCTTCATAATCTCAAACTTGTGCTTATGCAACCCACTGTTTTCCAACAGCTTTAGAAGTTCAGACAAAGCCCTCCTCTTCCCTACACTTTTGTTTACATCCTTCCATAGAAAACCACAATCCATCGTAGTTCTACATATATTCTCAAGTGTTTGCCATAGATCTGTCCACTCTTCTGGGTATAATTTATTCTCAGACTGGGAAGCTAACCATTGCCTAGTACTATTTGTAGCCCTTGTAAAAAAGTATAGGCTTCTAAAACTTGAGAAATTTATAAAATAACAAAAACAGGGAGATAAAGTAAATCTAACAAAAGTAAACAAAAAAAAAAGGGAAGAACCTTTAGCATCAAAGAACAACAATTCTGGTGTCCCTTCAAGGGCTGAGTTTTGCAATGTTTCACTCACTTTTTTCCTCCAAACGTTGTACCATAGAGACCTATACCATAAACATCTACATGAAGTTCAAAAAGCCGGTCATCTATGAAACCCTCTACAATACCATAAACATCGACATGAGTATCAGGAACAAACTACTGACCTCTCTTCATCATTGAACGGCGATAGGTCTAAAATCGCATTAAAAAAACCCACACTCTCATCTGAGAGTTCAATAAGGGCCTTTGGACCTTGTATTGAGAGAAATTTCAACCCTTTTTATGCTGTTTCTTGGTTAAGGATAAGCATTACAGGTTGTTGTAGCAATTTTGGCCAACAAAATAAATGATTTCATGGAAAATAGTTACTAGTACATGTCAATGTTTTTGAATGTCATCTTCAAATTTTGCATTAGGGAAAGAAAGGAAGGTTGCTTCCTATTAACTTCTAAAGCCTGTGCCTTAATACTAGTGCTACCATCTGAAGATATACTTATTTCACTTATAGTGTACTTCTGCACTAGTTTCTTGAGCTTCTACCGGACTCTTTTCAAGTTATCAATGGGCATAAAATGCTCCCACCGACACAGCTTCGAAAGCTCTTTCACCTCATTCTCAATGTTTCTCCGACTAGCTCCTATATGCTCCATTATTCTGAGGAAAAATGTGGTAAGAACTCCTAAAACAAAATACATATATTTTAGAAATCAGTGATTGAAAGCAAACTCCCCTCGGCAAAAATTGCACATAGAACCCAAATACATTGTATAAAATCTTCTAATTCTCCTCCTGCTGGGGACTGCATGATTAACAAAGAATTAGAAATTTTTAAACAAATACTAGTTCAAAATAGCGCAACTCAAAAATTAATAAATCAAAAATAAAAATAAAAATAATAAAATAAGTAGTGAGTAATGAACTTGAATAATGCCATATTCACTCTCCTAATACATAGCTTAGTTTCGTGAGATATCATTTCCAATTCCTGTTATAGTTATTAGTTTCATCCTTTAAAAGAACTGTATGTTATTTCCTACAATTAACAATCAAAGGCTAAATCTAGCAACCAGTCTATCTTACCTTGAATACATTCCCAAGGATCTACCAATCATGAATTGACCAAGAAAAGAAAAACGAAGTTGGAGGCGCCTCCTAAATTCACCGATGCTGGATGTTTGCATGAACTCCTCCAAACTGCAATATCCATTCCATTTGAGTTTAAAAATAATAATAATAATACCAGATCCTAACATATTAACATAACTCTTCATCAATCAAAATCAAATTAATTTAGAACACAAAATGGCATAGCACATGCCTTCGGATGGTAGACTCATCATATCCAGCAATATCAGCAGAATGTGTATGTCGAAGAACTAAAAATAGTGGAAACCACAGCTGCAACAAATAATATAATAAAAAACAAGTCAAATATCTAAATCAAAAAGGTAAACTAGACTGAGACATCATCATATTAGGAGTCTATACTTGTTCCTCGAAGGATCTTGTTTCTTAAATTTGACACTACACTATATAATGGTATGCTTTAACATGCCAATTGTTTTCACATATATACCATATTCATCAAGAGGAACATAATAGTCATAACTGGTGTCAATGAAAGGACCTCTAGCAGTTCGGCCAAAGTTCGTTCCTCCATGATATTGAAATTCAAAAATAGATGCATAGAACTCAATTCACCAATCCAGGGTTATAACATACAAATAACGTATTTCTTTAATTAAAAACGTGTAAAAGCATCATAATTAATTTTCTATTGTTTTGGCCATAAATAAGTAAACAGAACCTACCTTTTTCTGCCCAAATCAAATCTCTAATCTTCTCGACTGATAATCTGTGCAGCTCGAACACGACACCAGCTCTCTATATGTTTGAGATGCAGGAAACCATGCTTCCAAATCATACTTCTTTGCAGTGGCGTCATTTAAAGCACCGAAAACTATGGCCACAACTTGATAAGGGATATTTAGCTACAGCTCTAAAAAAAAAAAAAATTCAATTAGAGCCGAAAAACTTGTGATAATTAGATACATAAATATAACTTTCATACCCCAAAAATCCGTAGACCCTTTCGTTGTTCATTGTGCTCTAGGCTAAGGACTACTTTCACATCTTACAAGTTAAGAAAGTTGTGGGATATATACCCAAAGTAGGTGGCACCAGGGGAATCTGAATTCCTTGACCTCAAGAATAAGACCAAGTGGTTCTTACTATCATATCTAATCATTGGGGTTGGATTATTGGATAATTGATCTGCTATCTATAAGCAACATGTATATCTCAATAGGTTTCCAACATAGTCTTTGTTTAGTTGTTGAAACAGTAACTACCTTCTTTCCACCTTCGCATCATGTGGATCTAGCTTTCAACAATATAGAACACGTTATCAGAGATATCAATGGGGACTCTTGGTCAATTTTATAAGTATGTTCATAGATGCACAGAATTTAATAAAATATTCTACCAAAAGCAAAGGTATAAACAAGACAAAGAGATTTTCAAAAGCAAATTCATGCATGGAGAAAGAAATAAGAAGTCGGTATACCATCTTATAGAATTCTTCAGAGTTTTTGATCATTTCTTCGTGCATTTCCCATGAGTCATTGCCATTTGGACTAGTGATGCAGAATTACTCCACTTTCTCAAACTGATGAACTCGAAAAATTCCAAGAGTATCTCGTCCATGTGAACCAGCTTGTTTATACCTTCGCTTTTGGACTGGTGTGTGTGTGTGTGTTAGTTATTCCTTCAACAACTTTTCCACCTTGCAGAACAGATTTTAAAGTTGACTTATAGTAATCATGTAGGTATCTAGGGTACAACCTACTTCTTTCAGTTTTAAAGTTGTTTTATAGCGTCTAGATATAACGTAAGAAATTTAAGGGATTTTTAGAAATTCAACTGAGCTACTACACATGATGCGGATACAGGAACAGTTCGTAGTAATATGAAAATAATTACCTTAGCAGCATCCTCTAGGTTGTTCTTTATAGGTGCATAAGCAAGCCATGCATCCATCACCTAAGCAGTGACATAGTAGTTGGTCATTCAACAATGATTATAGCAATAATAAGAAAACCTAAGAAGCAAATATCATCATAGAACCACATGAAAAATGATTCTTCTATGAGAAAATAAAAAAGCCCAGGTCCACATAGAGGAATAAGGCCCAAGCAAGGGTAAGAACATGAAAATGAGTTGCTGAAAATCTCAGGAGAATAACTTACTGTAAATCCAACCCTTGCAGATGGAGGCAATGTTTTTGGATAGTCTTGCATCATACACTCAAGTCGAGTTGAGGACTTGTATGTGGATTTGGTAGCGTCTTTGTATCTGCAATGAAACAAATGACATGATATTGGAGACAATTTCAGGGTAACACTTCTATTCATATAAAGCATAAAATTGCAAAACAAAGACATAAATGCATAAGAGCATCACTACTCTTATAACTTGGGATTGATAGGCTATATGCCATATTGTTAGGCAATAATGCCAAATCTAATCTCTATAGGCTACAGGGATCCAATATGATAGGGAGCTCCCGGTCGAGCATTATAGTAAATTATAGCCTCTTTGTTAAAGTATAAATTGCAGCTTCATTGTCAAGTAGAAATCTTTGAATTCAACCAGTCAAACACCATTATTTTGAATATGATATCACCATAAAAAGGAATTACTTTGGGTTCACAAACTCCGTTATTGCACCTCCAGTTTTGTTGAGCTCTTCAAAGTAAAGACCAACTTCCAAAATCAACTACAAAATAAATAAATTAAGAAAATTTAAGAATTGTACATCACCAAGAAACCTATTCAGATACTTGCTATACACTTAGGAATATACTTTGCCAAGAGAAAGTCAGATCAAAATGCATAAACCCAAGACTGATAATAGAGAAAACAATGCTTTAATTTCAAAAATGCCTTATGCATCTCATTCTAAAACATTTTTTCACACCGTGATATAGATATCTTACAATTACATTGTCTTAATTATCACATGTCTCTCACTGTCTTTAGCATCATTTTTTAGGTGTGCTTGATGAATTCACCAACATTATATTACATTCTAATGTGGCAAAAGAAAAATGCTGAACATTCAGACAAACCTTGCAACAATATCTATATGGAGTAATGACACTTGCTGTAAATATTGAGCAATAATCGGAAAAGATAGTGAGGCTAGTATTCCTTATTCATCTCACTAGCCATCCTTCTAGAAACCAGAGTATAAATAATAATAATAACAAAATGAAAACAAAGGTGAACAAGTTTGTAACGCAAATTACTTGGTTTATGTTTCCTGGGAAAGGAGAGTAGCCTGTTGTTTCAGAATTGACATCTCCGTCAGGATATCCAATTACCCGAAGCAGAGGATCTAGCTGATTTTACTCCACATTGATCACCATTGATCTCCCTGAACTTAGTTTTAATTCAAATTAGTAATTAAGTTTTATATAATATTGCTGGCATGGCAGAGCACAGTTGAGTATATTCTGCTACATGTATAACCACAGAAAATTCAAAGAACTATAGATAACTAAGTTAAAATACGTATAAGACTCAGAGAACCGGTATATACAATAGAATGTCAAATAGATATTAGGTTAATGTCCATATTTGAACCAAGTTCAAAACACTTGAGAATAACTTTAAAGGGCCATGACATAATAAGCAATTATAAACTAGAAATACAAGAAAAATACTACAATACATGAATTCTCTGTTAATTTCAAAAAAAAGGCATTTCTTGGGTATAATACCAAAAAATACCAATAAATAAAACAAAAATCTTTATAGTATACCATCAGTATGAGTAAGCCTGGTTATGCCTCCAATAGCCTCTTTTGCTTTCGTGGGATAGCCAGAGAGTTAACATGGTATTGTTTGGTAGCACTGACACCCAATGCGGTTGGAATTGCCTACATATATACAAGATATGGTTATTTTATAGCTAACCGCAACGGTGATGTTAAACTATATATGAAACTGCGAAATCAAAGCAACACCTTGAATAGAAGTCCATTGGTATCTTGGAAGAATAGAACCCACTTCACACCATCATCATGCTTGAAAAAAAATATGATGAAACATCATGAAATCATGAAATGGCAAATTGCTGAAACACAATTCATCTAGATCTATAAGATGCATCATGATGTGCATATCCATTACTGCAAATCTCTATAGGATTTAAATAAGTAGGTGTCATACATACAGAGACCAATAAAGTGACTCAAATTGCTATCATCTGACAGTAATAAAATGGATTAGTCTTTCAAATGCCAGAGGGAAGTGAAGTTAGAAATAGATGGCTTTAGGTGTAAATTTGCACTATTTCCTATATCATACATAATGTGCCCTGTATTCTACTTTTATGCAGTAGCTTGAAACAGATTAGAGGCCAGATGATTCTAAGTGTATTCACCACCCACTTAGAATAGGAAGCACAAAAGAAGAGACACAAGAACATATAATTAAGATCCCGTAGCAATACATAAAATAGTAGTTAGAGACAGGTAATTTAAAGTTATTAAGTAAAAGCATAATAACAAATTCAAGAAATAAAGTAAGCATTGTAGACATACCATGTCTTCAAAACACCACTATAATAAAGAAGCGAATGCACAACACCATGGCCATGAGGTTTTGTCTAAAAAACCAGAAAAAGTGCTAAAAACAAATATGAATAGAATATTTAAGGGCAGGGAGATCACAAAAACCTAAGACTAATCGCAACAAACATAAAGATAACATTGCAGACATAATAAACAATATACAGAGTAGCTACCTGAATTCTGTGCTTGTTTTTAGGATCCAGAGCAAGCCTGGCATCACGATCATCTAAGCATGCAACTTTTTCCTGTAAGAAATAGTAACTCAACATTTTAATACAGCAGTTTTATAAAAACAATGAACATTTAATGCACACATTCAATTTATATATAAGGTAATGCATCAAGAAAAAATCATATACCTGCTTCAGAAGTTTTACTTGTGTAGGTTTCATTCCAAAATAAGAATTCGATTCTAAAAGCTCTACCATGCATGAATATGTATCATCTGATGTCATGATTGCAAAAGGAATCTCTCTTTGGCATTCTCCTACAAATTTCAAAACAACATCATTGATTGTGAAGTCAATGAAAAGGAGTATAAAGTTTCCTCAAAATGGTCACCCAGACAATAAACATGGAGAAGCCAGGAAGTTAACCATTCTACAGTAAGTGAGACCTCAATACTAGAAACACCTAAACTCTGATCACCCAATTTATCCCATAATTGGTAACAAATGTGCCTATGTTGCCCATGTAGGTTCACAAGTTATGACGTTCTGTGAACTATATGCATTTTTCCTTACTTAGATGGAACCTTCTTATTGAGAGACATGCAAAGCAATGAAGAAAGGGGATAACTTGAACAATTCAATGACTGCAGCAATGAGTCCTACATAATTGAGTGGATCTCTTAGGTGGTTGCCCCCATGTGCTGTCTCAGAAAAATCACCATGCAAATATGTAAACTAATTGGGCCCCTTTAGTTGAAACACCCAAGTCTAATGGCATAAATTGCATTTTTTACTTTTCATCCCAAATCTAAATCCTATATGTGTTGCTTGATTCTCAACTGAACTTTCAGTTTAATTGTGGCAAACCTTGTGTGAGCTGACAGCTAGCATCCTGAAGAGCCAAAATGGACTCAATGTAGTGTTGCAAGAAACAGGTTCCAGTAGTCGTTTCTACAGGAAGAGCCACCTGAGAGATGTCAAAAATAAGTAGTTACAGATAGCAGAGTAACTTCAAATCAATTTTAAGGGTGAATAGGATATCAATCGATAGTAGTGACATAAACATATGTAAAATATACAATTTCATGGTAAGTATTAATCATATGTAAACATAAGATTGAATTGAAGCACAATGGGGCATAAATGTGAAAATTATAGAAAACATTAACCAAAAAGCTGTGAAATTGAGAATATTAATCTGCTATAGCTCAATTTGCATGATGTGAGTATTAATTTAAAGTAAATTGTTATCTTACAATTCAAAGCAAGACCAAAAAGTGATTTAATTACTTCCAATTCTTCATTAGTATTAACTCACAAGTGTTTGCAGATCTCAATAACCATTAGTCACCAAGCAAACAGCCCACACACAAAACCATCACAAAATGCTACAATGTGAATAGCAACAACAGATCATTTGTGCAGAGTTATCAAGAAACTCGCTCGAAATTAATGAAAGTTGTGAAAAAAATGAACATAATTTCCATCTCAAAGTCCAAACATCACATTAGAATATAGCTTAAAGAAATACATGTAAAAGATCATAGAAAATACTTGGTGTCTGAGAATCAGATTGGTCATCTATCGACTCGCTAACAACTAGGCTTTGCCCTTCAAACTATAAGTTCAAACAAATCTGATCCAGCATTTAAAAACGATACAATTCTCAATATCCAGAACCCCAAAACCCAAAATGACGCCACATCAAAAAATTGATAATAAAATCAATTTTTATGTAAAGGAGAAGTGAACCAAACAGACCTTGGTTGAGCAATTTCAAAGCAACGTATCAGCGTTAGGTGATTACCCATATTCTCCCTGATCATCTGGATGGTTTTGTGCACTTCATTGGTAAATTGATGCTCTGATCTTAAATTTAACTATTACCATAGTCATAAAGGGTTAGCATGGAAAAAAGTTATTATCTATATGAGAATTTAGAAGAATGTAATAGAATATGGTGTAATATAGACTTGGCAATGGAAACACATAAATAATTTGATAAATAAACGATAATGTTCTAATGTAAAATATTTAGAAAATTCTAGATTGGACTCATTCCTTCTATTATGTGCTAAACCAAATGCATAAGTATTGACATATATATATATATATATATATATATATATCATATATATATATATATATATACCTCTTCCAAAATCTTGGACCAAATAGATTTCTTCTGCAAGCTTCTTACATACTTTTTTGACTCTTTAACTCTACTCTCAGGATTGCAAGGCTGTTTCTTAAATACCAAATAACACAGACAAAACAAAACAAAATTACTTCAAAAAACAATAGTCATGAAAAAGACAAAGAAATGAGAGAAGCTCTTGCAAAATGATCCTCTTCCTAAAGCTTACGTCTGTAGTCTTGTTCAAATTTGTCCAAGGCATGCAATTCATGATACAATTCCTACATCTAAATCCTTTAGTAAGAGTACTATATGTCACAAACATCCATGCTGTCTTAAACATGGGTTAGTCTTATGTATTCTAGTACAATTTCATGGAACCACCAAACGTTTTGGCTGCCATTTCCTAGTAACAAATAAATAAACATGAGAGTAGAGGCTGAAAATGAGTAGGTTGCACGTGATTAAGTCACATTTTGATAAGTGTGATGCCATGTGAGATATACAATCAAAAGACTGCTTCTATCTTATCATTTTAACATTTTATAGACAAGAATCATTACAAAAAATTATTACCATTTCCTGTTATCCAATAAATTTTTTAATTGATTTGAGACATAACTAATCTTTAAAATTGTGCAGTAGTAAAAAGTAAGAGTATTCAAGAAAAAGAACAACAAAATGACCATTCAAGAAAAAAAATACCACTTCTGAGTAAGCACTAAAGAAAAAAGAAATCCAAAAACAAGCAGTGCAAAAGGAAGCTTTAAATGTTGCAACAGAAAACTTGCCTAAAGAATTAAAAAAAATCATCAAACCACCAAAAAGAACACAACCAACCTTCTACTTTGCATTCTTTTTAATTTTTTCAAGATACCTACAACATTAAACTTAGCAATTCTTGGCACGGTAATTGACCAATAATTCATACAAAATAGAAAAAATAAAAATAGATTGACCAATAGTTCATACAAAACAAAAAAGAAATAAAAACAAACCGAGACAATATTACCCTAAAAGAAACGAAGCCCTTAATTGAACACAACCAAAATATCCTAACAATTGATGTTGGCAGTCAACGTAACATTCCAATTAAATACAGAAAACAAATAAAATTAAAGAACAGAAAAGAAAAAAAGAAACCCGCCAGGATCGCACTGTTGGTAGAACTCTCCATGTTTATATGAACATATGAAATCAAATATATGACATCTGATCATGATCTAGAAATTCAAATATATAATATCTGAAAATATAAAAGTTAGCTATATAGCATAAATTAACAAAACCAAACAAAAAATCAAAATTTGGCTTTCACAAAAAGAAATACAAGAACTCCAGGAACTAAGCACATGATAAAGCACCCGAAATTAATAAATCTTGAACTGAAAAAGTAGAAGAACAAGAAGAACAATATTGTCAAAAAATATAACCAAACAAATTAAAAAGATCGAACATTCACAATCCCAACAAAGAACCACACAAACCAAACAAATTAGCCATACCAAGATGAAGATTCCACAAGACCATTATATAACGTAAATCTACAGCAAAATCAAAGGTTAAAATTATAACCTTGGAAACAATATCGTCACACAAAGCAAGATGGGTCCTGCAATGCTTGCAACTCTAGATCTTCCCTTCAATCCAAAACGGATCTTTATTTTAGTCTTTATATGCATATTTCCAAAGATTAAAACAAAAAATTAGAAAAAATTAAGAAAAATGAAAAATTCAGCCAAAAGGATTATTTTCACCACTTTATGCTTATCATATCATTAACATGCAATTTGTCTATCAGAAAGAAAAAGAAAAACACAGCATATCGACAATCATTCACCACTAGACAAAACAGGTTTTAATTAAAACAATTAAGGAGAAAACACACCATGCAAAGCCATCAAACGATCATTGATACAAAACCCACAAAAATATAGTTACAAAAAATTAAAAAAACAGAATATTTCGAATAAAACCACAAAAATAAAAAAATAATAAAAGCAAACAATAATTACAAAATTGAAAGACAGAGAAGATTTTAGGTTTAAATGGCAATCAAAATGTGCAATTAATGATAAGAGCAAATAATAAAATCACAAATATAATACTTAGGGTTTTGAAATTAAGGATTTGGGAGATTAGGGTTTCGATCATGAGATTTGTGATTTAGAAAACAGTGAAGAAACTGAACTAGCAAAAACTCTACAATGAAACTTACCGTAAATCGAAAGCAAAGCCAAAATGTAACCCAATGTCATTGATGATGTGTTGATGAGTGCTCTAGCTAATGATACTTTGAGCAATTTCATGTATTTTATTTGATGAGAAATGTGTTGGTGGTTTACAGAAGTGAGGAAGCGATAGCTAGGGCGGGGGGGAAAAGAAAAGATAAAAGGGGAAAATGAAAAAAGTGGTGCCAAAATATAAAGGTAAAAGACAAAAATGACATATTTGTCACTAATATTAAAAAAATGATAAATATGTAATAAAAAAAAGACAAAATGTGATAAATAAAATAAAAAGTTGAGTTTGACTTTTAGTTCTATGTTATAATTCTCACTTTTTTAAAAAACCGTCAAATAAAAAAAATACAAAGTGACAAATATAAAAAATATTCTTGTAGTGATTATTTCCCTCCGATTACTTATCATCATCTATCTTTTTTTATAATTGGACGTAGTCATTTCTTTAGTGAGAAACCTGGTTCCTAAACTTGTTAAAAACTCTTCATGCGTACTTGACTAAAAAGCTTTTAGTTAGGCTTTCAGCCTTCTCTTCCTCTATTCAACGTCTCTTTCATCTCTTATTGCTCCGGTTTCGGTATATGATAGTCCATCCACGGCATGAGAGGATTGTACAGAAAGGGCTCAAGGGCATGTCTTCTTTTCAACCATAGTCATTGTGCACCTTGTGAGCATGTTTGGATTCGCGAGGGCTATCGCTAATGTTCCCCAAACACGGGAGCGGAATGCAGGGCAGGCTCATTTTTAGTGGTGGGTCATAGGGCGGACTTTGGGCAGAAAGCTTTTTCTGATCAAGGGTCGGGGCACAAGGGTCCTGCTACTATCCAGGTGCGAAGAATCCTGGAGGTGACTGTGTTAGCCCTAAGGCTACATGATAATTTTGATGATAACAATACACATTGATTAATTGAGATTTACTAACATGTTTATTTATGTTCAAGAGTAAGATCATTGAAATAATTGTAAAATCAAGAAGAGGCTTATTAAAATGAAGTGTTGAAGCTAAGGAGAAGAGTATATGTTAAAGGCACCAAAGTTTAAGAACAAGGTTTGATTTAAGGAATGTGACACATGAGTAATGTTCAATCAATTGGTCATATATTTCTCTACAAATGTCTAAATGATGTGATTCTTGAGCCTTTAGAAAGCTTGCTCAATTTATAACATTTCATATGTTTTAAAGAAATTTAAATTTCAAGTGTAAGGTTGTCCAAATCATCATGCAAATTGAAAGACAAATAAAAGCAGCTGACATGAGCACCGGGTACTCTTTTAGACATATCTTGAGCTACAAAAATCAAAATAACTTGATTCTTAAGGCATTGGAAAGAGGACATAATGAGACACATTTCATATGTTTTGAAGAAATTCAAATTTCAAATGAAAGGCCAACATAATTGACATGAAATTCAGTGGACTGACACAAGGAAGAAAAATCAACTCACATGAGCACCGAATGGTGTTTTGGCCATATCTTAAGATAGAGATATCCAAATTCTTTGATTCTTAATGTTTTGGAAAGCTTATTCAAATATTTAGATCTTTTATGTTTTGAATAAATTCAAATTTCAAATGGAATGATGACAGAATTATCATTCAATTCGGTGGACTGACATGAGAAAGAAAAATCAAGTCACATGAGCACCGAATGGTGTTTTGGCCATATCTTGAGCTACGGATGTTCAAATGACTTAATTCTTGATGCGTTAAAAAGCTTATTCAAATGTACAAATTTTTATGTTTTGTAGATTTTCAAATTTCAAACGAAACATTGACAAAAATGGCAGAAAAAATTACGGTTTTTATGGTGGGCAGAAAATTTGGAGATGGTGTCTTCACTTGATTAAGTTCATCTCATTTGCCTATAAAAGGAGCCCTTCTCCCATGCATTCAGTAAGTGAAGATAAGCATCTATCAAGCAAAAAAAAAAAAGAGAAATATCAAGGTTAGAGAGCTTTTATATTCTTTATCTACTCTTTGAAGAGAGTTATACTTTTGTTGTAAAAATTATCTTTGTTCTTGTATTGTGGTGAGAGTGAGATATTCTTGCAAAGGATAATAGTTATCCTTGGGGGAGAGAATCTCTTGGTTGTGTGTTATCAGAGTTTGAAGGAAGTTGCCTTGTGAGGTTGTTCATCACAGAAGAACTCAGTTGGTGTGTGTTATCAGGGGTTGACAGAAAGTTGCCTTGGTGAGGTTGTTCATCAAGAAGAACTCTTGGTGTGGTGTTATCAAGGGTTGAAGGAAGTTGCCTTGTTGAGGTTGTTCATCAAGAAGAACTCTTGGTGTGGTGTTATCAAGGGTTGAAGGAAGTTGCCTTGGTGAGGTTGTTCATCATGAAGAACTCTTGGTGTGGTGTTATCAAGAGTTGGAAGAAAAAGTCTTGGTGAGGTTGCTCATACAAGCAGTTGTAAAGATTTCTAACAACTTAGTGAAACTTAGCTCGTGATGCTTAGGAGGACCCGTGGACGTAGGCAAGGTTTGCCGAACCACGTACATCGAGTTTGCACTCTCTCTATCCCTATACTCTTTACATTTACTTGCACTTGTGATTGTTCATTATTATTATTCTCTTGATTACATATTTGATAACTTCTAATTTCATCTTTTTCACATTCATTCTCAAAGAATGAGTAAACTAATTTTGATCTTTCAAGAAAAGTTTTACAAATTCGTTTTGATAAATAAAAACCCAATTCACCCCGCTCTTGGGTTGCCATACCTGGGTCAACAAATGGTATCAGAGCAAGGTTGCTCAATTTTTTAAATCTTAATCGATTTTTGAGCTATGACAACTTTTAATTCAACGTCATATGTTGAGGGACTTTCTATCTCTAGACCTCCATTTTTTAATGGAAGTGATTACTCTTATTGGAAAACTAGAATGAGTATTTTCTTGAAATCTTTTGATTATGATTTATGGTCTATTGTTTTGGAAGGACCTTTTGTTCCAACCAAAATTGAAAATGGAGAAAGCATGCTTAAAGAACCTAAAGAGTTTAGTGAATATGATAAAAAGAAATTGAGTTTGAATGCTAAAGCTATGAATGTGTTATATTGTGCTCTAGATAGAAATGAGTTTAATAGAATATCTACTTGTTCTACGGCATAAGATATATGGCACACACTGGAAGTAACTCATGAAAGAACTAGTCAAGTTAAAGAATCCAAAATTAGTATGCTAGTTCATAGTTATGAGCTTTTTAAGATGAAATCGGATGAATCAATTTCTGAAATGTTTACTAGATTTACGGATATTGTCAATGGTTTGAAATCTCTTGGTAAATCTTATTCTAGTATTGAAATGGTGAGAAAGATTCTTAGGTGTCTACCAAAATCTTGAGAGCCAAAGGTGACGGCAATTCAAGAAGCAAAGGACCTCACCAAACTACCATTAGAAGAACTTATGGGTTCTCTCATGACTCATGAAATCACCTTGAAGGAGAATGAAGAGGAAGATTGCAAAGTGGCAAACATGTGCTTCATGGCTTTAAGAGAAAATGAGATAAGTATTCTAAACTATGATCCTAAACTTTCATATGATGAATTACTTGAGCATTCCAAAATTTACATGTGCAAGTTGATAAGCAAAATTCAAAAATTAATGCTTTCAAAAGAAGTCAAAAATCATGTTATCTCAATTAGAAGAGGTGGTAGAAATAAATGAAGCTTTAGAAAATAAAAATAAAATTTTAAAGCAAAAAGATTTTGAAAGTTTGGAAAGTCAAATACATTTATTAAAAACTGAAAATGACATTTTAAAACAAAAGGATTTGATAAATTGGAGAAAGAAAATGTTATTTTGAAAAAGAAAAATAATGACTTAAGAAATATTGTTGATAGTTTTACAAAAAGCACAAAAACTTTGAATTATATGTTACAAAATCAAAGGTGCATTTTTTATAAAAGAGGGTTAGGATATAAAACTCATAAAAATCAAAAGTATTTTAAAAAAATATCTTTTGTTCAATCTTCTAATAGAATTCAAAATCCTAATACGTTTTCAAGGTAATTATTGTCGAAGAAAAGATACAAAATGCATTCTTGTTCCATTAAAAGAGAAGATACCTAATTTAGAACAAATAGGATCCAAAAAGTACCATAACTAATCCCCAAGGACCCAAGAACATTTGGGTACCAAAAGTCGCTCTTTTAATGTTGATTGTAGAAACAAAGGAGTGGCAAACACAAGTGGTACTTAGATAGTGGATGCTCAAGGCATATGACCGGATATGCCTCCAAGTTCTCAAGATTAATCATGAAAAAAGGAGGATATGTGACCTTCGGTGATGATGCCAAAGGAAGGGTAATCAGATATGGTGATATTGATTATGATATTGTTGAGGTAAAAAGGCAAATCAAGGAATCAAGGCTTGATAAAAAGAGCCAAGATGAATTACAACTTCAACAAGAACAACTTGAAGAAGTAAATGATTCTTCCCAAGAATTACCAAAGGAATGGAGGTATGCAAAAGCTCCCCATAAAGATCTCATTATTGGTGAACCATCACAAGGTATGAAAACTAGCTCTTCTTTTAGGAACTTTTGTAATCATTTTGCATTTGTCTCTCAATTTAAACCAAAACCTTTTAAAGAAGCCAAAAATGACAAAAGTTGGATTTTGGCTATGCAAGAACAATTGAACCAATTTGAGAGAAATCAAGTTTGGGAATTAGTCCCTAGACCCAAATATGACTAAACCCTTTAGTCAAGATATATTTTGCATAATTAGAAGAGAATTAGGCATGTTGGATATGTCTTAATTTTGCTTTAATATGATAATCTTTGAATGGTAGCATATGTTAAGGGGGAGAATATATTTAGAGGGAGTAGTTAATTTGATTACATCTTTTTGATGATAACAAAAGAGGGAGAAATAGTTGGATTGCTTATATTCATAACAAGTGCCATTTTTTTTGTTTATTATTGATTTTATTTTCATTCTCTATTTTAGATATTATTTGAAAGCAATCAATGGTTTGTCATCATCAAAAAGGGGGAGATTGTTAGCCCTAAGGCTACATGATAATTTTGATGATAACAATACACATTGATTAATTGAGATTTACTAACATGTTTATTTATGTTCAAAAGTAAGATCATTGAAATAATTGTAAAATCAAGAAGAGACTTATTAAAATGAAGTGTTGAAGCTAAGGAGAAGACTACATGTTAAAGGCACCAAAGTTTAAGAACAAGGTTTGATTCAAGGAATGTGACATATGAGCAATGTTTAATCAATTGGTTATATATTTCTCTACAGATGTCCAAATGATGTAATTCTTGATCCTTTGTAAAGCTTACTCAATATATAACATTTCATATGTTTTAAAGAAATTTAAATTTCAAGTGTGAGGTTGCCCAAATCATCATGCAACTTGAAAGACAAATAGAAGTAGCTGACATGAGCACTGAATACTCTTTTGGACATATCTTGAGCTAGAAAAATCAAAATAACTTGATTCTTATGGCATTGGAAAGAGGACATAATGACATTTAATATGTTTTGAATAAATTCAAATTTCAAATGAAAGGCCGACATAATTGACATGCAATTCGGTGGACTGACACAAGGAAGAAAAATAAACACACATGAGCACCGAATGGTGTTTTGGCCATATATTAAGATAGAGATATCCAAATTCTTTGATTATTAATGTTTTGGAAAGCTTATTCAAATAGTCAGATCTTTTATGTTTTGAAGAAATTCAAATTTCAAACGGAATGCTGACAGAATTATCATTCAATTCGGTGGATTGACACAAGGAAGAAAAATCAAGTCACATGAGCACCGAATGGTGTTTTGGCCATATCTTGAGCTACGGATATCCAAATGACTTGATTCTTGATCTGTTGCCAACTTATTCAAATGTACAGATCTTTTATGTTTTGCAGATTTTCAAATTTCAAATGAAACATTGACAAAAATGGCAGACAAGATTACGGTTTTTATGGTGGGCAGAAAATTTGGAGATGGTGTCTTCACTTGATTAAGTTCATCTCATTTGCCTATAAAAGGAGCCCTTCTCCCATGCATTCAGTAAGTGAAGAGAAGCATCTATCAAGCAAAAAAAAAAAAATAAATAAGAGAAATATCAAGTTTAGAGAGCTTTTATATTCTTTATCTACTCTTTGAAGAGAGTTATACTTTTGTTGTAAAAATTATCTTTGTTCTTGTATTGTGGTGAGAGTGAGATATTCTTGTAAAGGATAATAGTTATCCTTGAGAGAACTCTTGTTGTGTGTTATCAAGAGTTGAAGGAAGTTGCCTTGGTGAGGTTGTTCATCAAGAAGAACTCTTGGTGTGGTGTTATCAAGAGTTGGAAGAAAAAGTCTTGGTGAGGTTCTCATCAAGCAAGTTGTAAAGATTTCTACAACTTAGTGGAAAGCTTAGCTCGTGGAGCTAGGAGTCCGTGGACGTAAGCAAGGTTTGCCGAACCACGTACATCGAGTTTGCACTCTCTTTATCCCTATACTCTTTACATTTACTTGCACTTGTGATTATTCATTATTATTATTCTCTTGATTACATATTTAATAACTTCTAATTTCATCTTCTTCACCTTCATTCTCAAAGAAAGAGTAAACTAATTTTGATCTTTCAAGAAAAGTTTTACAAATTCGTTTTGATAAATAAAAACCCAATTCACCCCCCTCTTGGGTTGCCATACCTGGGTCAACAGACTGCAATGAGCAGAAATCTCACTCACCAGCATAAACAACGAGCGAACACTTGAACATGAGAGCAAGTGATCACCCAACGAATGGTCGAGCTCCAAGGAGGGAGGAGAGAGGGAGACAAGAACCATGCTTTCGGAGAAGCGGCAGTCCAAATCTTAGGTGAGCTGCTTCAATTACTGTCAAAGCCGTGCCATAAGAGTCGCTAGGGCAACTAAAGCTGTTTGAACTAATTAATTTCTGATGATTTTGTGTGATCTTGAGCTACAATCAGAGGGACACTACACGGGCATGCTACTGTTGCTAGATTGATTTCCGAATTCAAGGGACAAAGTGATAAAAGAAGAGCATATATAGGAAGAGAAATCAGCTTCCAGGAATGAAGGAACCTATGCTACGATACTACTTGTACTGGATCTATCTATCTATCTGGCACTTCTAATTTTAAATTTAAATTTATATAGAAGCTTTGTAGATCTATTTTAAATTTTTTATCCTGGATCTTGAAAATTTACTAAATTTATCTTGTGCAGCCGAACAGTTTGAATTTTTATAGCAGCGGAGCATACAAGGCAGATAAATAAGTAAAAGAAAGACAAAGCAGTGTGCGATCCAGCAGGAAAACATTGTTTTAGGTCCTGAAGAGATAAGACGAGACTATGTGGCTTGCCCTAACCCTCAACATTTTGATCTCGGTCTCCTCAACGCCGCCATCAACGACCACCAACCTATTCGTTCTATGAGATGGAACCTTAGGTCAGAATAGATTTCGCTCTTTTCTCTGGAAACTTAGTTTCCAAACTTTTTCTTTGGCTGTTAATTAATAATTTATTTATTGTTATGTTATAATTTTCAGTCACCACTTTTGTTATAATGCATCTGGGTAGTTTGTTAATTAGTGGCAAAAAGTAGTAAATTTCAAGATTAGAACACTTGGCAGATCTTGCTTATCATTATACGATTTATAACTTACATCTTAACTCGTTTTAGTTCTATAACTTCTTGCAGATGAGAGAAGCTACTCTTTGTGCTTTGGGCCATTTGTCGCTATCAGAGCAATTGCTGAGGCAGAAGCCTGTGCTTTATAATTTCATATTGTGATTATTATCATTGAACATAATTTTTTTTTGGCGGTTGGCAGAATTGATTTTATTCAATACATAAATTTTTATAGGTTAATTTCAAGACTTTTCGAAGTTAGGTTAGGAAACTATAACTAACAGAGCAATTGGCATTGGTAATGTTTTGGTTTGAGCTCAATTTTTTTATTTAGATTATTGAAGGAGCAAACTAAATTTAGTGTAAATATTTTGTTTTGCAGGGGTGCACCAATATCCCTTTCTTTATGCTTGTGTTTTTACATCAATTGCAAGTTATATGTGGTAATTTGCACTAACTCTATTTTCTCAAGAGCCAGGCCTTTTTTTAAGAAATCCTCTTTTATTTGTTATTCATATTTTCTTAGTATTTTGTGGAAGTTATGACCGGTTTTTCTTGCCTTATTTCAAGTGTTATGTTGTTAACTACTGAACTTTTCCAATATTTGCTAATAATTGACAACACATAATTGGTTATAGCATGATATCTGAGGCTGAAGAGAGTGGAGCACTTTTCTCCTGCCAAGGTAAGCCATGCACTAACTTTCACTATAAGAAAATGACCCTTTTACCATGGGCTGAAACCGTAGTAAAAAGTCTTCTACGGCGGGCATACGGAGGTTCAAGCTCGCCGTATAAAATAGCGCCGTAAAAACTCATTTCAATTTTTACCGCTGTTTCGGCCCGCGGTAAACATTCGTGGTCTGGTGAAATTTTTTTTACCGCGAACGATCGGCCCGCCGTTAAAATTATTTACCGCGGGCCATTGGCCCGCCGTAAAAATTCGTGGTCTAGTGGAAATTTTTTTACTACGGGCTGTGGGCCAGCCGTAAAAAGTCAAAATGGGTTTTACCGCGGCCTGTTGGCCCGCCGTAAAAAGTGCTTGTTGTTGATTAATCGCGGTCGGTAGGCCCGCAATAAAAAAGAGCTCTACTCCTGAGAAGCCTTTTGCAATTTTTATGAAATCCGGGCTTGTATCCATATTTTCAATCTATTTTTTTCTAATTAATTTAAAAAATTCATCATATGAGAACATGAATCAATAAAATGATATTCCAATAAAAAATAAGATTACAACATAAAAGTATATTCATATACACATAAATTAATAAAATGTAATAATTAGATGTCTTACTATTACTAAGTTTATTAGAGAAGTTTAAATAAATGTTATATGCCAAACTTTATTTATTACTGAGTAATGATAAATAACTTCATATATACCTAATTCTCCTCATTCTCCTCTTCATTTGTTGTTACGACGTCCGTGTTGACGCGATTTTGGTGTGCACTTGAAGCATCTGGAACTTAAGCCTAAGACATTTTAAAAAGTTTAGAAAAACTTTTAGTCCTAAATAGTTCATCATCAAGTTCGATTTTTTAATATATCATTTACTTGTGAGAAAGGAACATGCACTTAACACATTTATAAAGGAACTGAATTTAAATGGAAGCTTAGAAAACTTATTTGAAGGTATGAGAAAACATGCAAACTAGCTAGCTATTACAAATTACTAACTCACCTATCCTACATCTGTGGAACAACAAAAGGAATTGGATGAAAATTAAATTGAGTAGGTCAGAATATTTAGAATCTTGTGGAAGACTATAATGAATCTTGGTGTACTCAACAGTCATTCTAGGAGATATATTGATCGACAACGAAGTTGCAGTGGCAGTAGCAGCATAAGAAAATGATTTTTGGATGAGGATTTGCAGTTGTAGATCAACAACTTTGTGTAGGTGTATGTGGCTGCATTTGAGATTGTAGTTGGGGGACAGTCACTGAAGCAGTGTTATGGCTGCAATTGGGATTTTAAATGCAGGTAATGCTGGCGATGGAAGTGGCTTATACACCTCTAATAAGTAGTTTTAATGCAGATTCCGTGTTAATCTAAATCAACTCTTATGAGTCTTGCCTGCAAGGTGCATGGATGACATGATATTTGTGAGAATTTACAAATAGAAAAACTTGTATAACACCCTTAACTACCTTGATTCAAATTGCATCAAATTTTCTATAAGATTTTAGCAAAAACCAAATTATTACAGCTGTTCTTCGGTAGTAAGATCTTTTGTTAACAATACAATTTTTTCATCATCAAGTTAAAGTTAAGTAAATACCTGAGGTTGCATACATGGTGGCAGCTGCTCTTTGATGTCTGGAAATTTCTGTTGTAGAAAGTTGTACAACTGGGTATTATAGTCCTTCAGTTCTTTGTTCTCTACTCACATTTCATGCAACTCTTGATGCAATTTCTCCACATCAATAGGTTGAGAAGAGCATTGACTTTTAATAACAGATGGGGATGGACCGTGGCCATATGTGCGGGCGTAACCACGATGATCACGTCTCATTACATCATGAAATACTCATTTTGCTGCTGCATCTGTTTGTTGATCATCAGGCATTCTTGGCATTCATTTTAATTGGCTCTACAAAATGATGAGAATAAATCAATTGGTAAAAAAGAGGATCGTGTAATCAATTTCATACAAAATGTAATAGGAAATAAGTTAGTTTAAAAAACGTACAATCATTTTGCCACTCTTATTATCAACCACATCTCCACCACTTGTAGTTCTAGTCTTAATAAACACACTAATGCGATCAGTTTTTTCTCCACTCTTTGACATCTTAATAAAAAAAAGAATTATTAGTTTACAATTACAAATGAAGAAAGTTACAAATAAACCGTATTAACTACCATTGCAAAATCTCAAACAATTCATATGAATTTAGATGTTGTTAAAACTTACCTCTTCTCTCTTTTTTGCAAAAGAAGCGCGACCAGTCCTATGAAGCGCAAATTAATGGGCACGATTTGCCTTATTTCTCTCTGCCTGTTGCTGTAATATTAAAGAGCCAAAACAAACCAATAAATATATAGTTTATACATATCTGATTTGTTAGGATGATTTGGTGAAAACGATTATGTTAACCATGATTTTAATTACTTACTTGAGCTCTTTCGCTGCTCCAATAAGCGACCAAAATCTTCCAATGCTCTTCAGTAATTTTTGAAGGAGTAAAGGCTAAACGTGCCTCGTCTGTCGGATATGGCTTGTAAAAGTCTCTCTTTACACGAGTTTTTCAATCCCTCCAAAGTACTCCCATTGCTTTTAGACAATGAGGTCTATACTCATAAGGGGCATCTGTGTTGTCCTACATTTATAGAAAATACAGTGGATTAGTGTAGTTAAACTAAATATATTTCAATTTATCAATAGATGTAAATGCAATACCTTCACTTCTTTCCAAATGGCATTTAATTTGTGCTCAGGCATTGCATGCCAACTAGTAAAAGTCAATGGAGCCATTGACCAATTCCTAGCTATAATGCCAAGTTGTGATGTAAACGTCTCTTTATTTGGACCAATTAGGTGCCATGTACTATTGAAATCAACATGTAACGGTTGCCCTGAGCCCTATTCAGCATTACCACGAGCAACCCCACGACCTTTTGGTACTTGCGATGACTCACCTAATCATATGAAATTATTTTGACACTATAAATTAGAACATTTATGTAAAAATATTATCATTTATCTACAAACCTTCGTCTCCCACATTCATCTGAGATTGGGAAGATGAAGATGATTATCTTCGAGATGCTGCCTCTTTTCGTAGTACACTTTTTATAGAGTCATCTCTAAGTCTCTTTGGCGCCATAGTCAGCTGCAAAAATATATTAACATTAGAAAATGCTAACCATATGTATAATATATTAACCATTACAATAATAAATGACATAGATCAAATGTGATTTGTCTATGAAACCATAAATGTTTGATGCACATATAATGTATGACATGCAAATAATCTTAAAGCAAGAAAGCTTTTCATTAATATATAAGAAACATCATATACACCTACAACAAGGGGAACATAAAGACATTCCACAAAAAACTCTTTCACAAAAACATAATAAATGTAATTTTATGACAAAAACATCTCTTCATCACCATCTTAGACCGTTGATGTCAACTGTGGTTCCATCAACTCCTTGCCTAACCCAAGCAACATCGTCTTCACGAACAAATTCTCTTTCATCTAGTTCTTGTTGTGCATACAACTCAACTTGTGGCACACTTTTTACCATATGCTCATAGTTCTTCATTGAATAAATATCAAATGAATCTCTCACAGTCATCTAAAGAACTATATGCAAATCTTCTTCTAAAGGATCTTGGACATAACAAACTTGTTCTGCTTGATATGCTAGAATGAAAGGCTCATCATCCTCATGATTGAATTTGTATAATAGATGGTTAAAATTAACCATTGTGAAGTTAAATTCATCAAGCTTCTTTCCGACCCTATCATCGACCCAATCACACTTGAACAACACAAATTTCAACTCGTTCACATAACGAATTTCAATTATATCTCTTAACACTCCATGAAATGTTACACTGCCTGAATGTGGATTTCTATCCTTTGCACTAGCATAGCTCATTGTATCAGCCTTCAAAACAACACCAGAATTTTGGGAGGTTATACTATTGTCAATATCTTTGGTACAAAATTTGAAACCAATGACAACGTAACATTTGAAGCGTTGTGCAATTGGTTTTGGGCCATTAGCTAAGTGTATAATTTCTTCAGGCAATGTTACATTCGGGGAATGTTGCAAAGTTTCCACCTATAGAAACCCACTGGTGTTAGAACTCAATAGCAGTATGACATTATCAATTAATTAAAGTAAGAAAGCTTACATGGTTTTTGAACCACTTGTGAAATTTTGAGTTGTGTTCTTTCTGAATTTGATGACTTGAAGCACGAGGAAGTTGTTAAGAGAGTATGTTGATATGCTCCCTTTGTAAAAGAAAACCATGAAATGAAAACGTAAACAAGAAATTCTGAAAAATGTCCACAATAAAATAGATGACGATATAGGATTTCCAATTGTGCATGACTTACTCTCGAAATGGATCGATTATTGAGGAATTAACTAGCATATATCTATGCACCTAAACCCAAGTAACGTTGTCAAGATTAAATTTCACCCCTTTTTTTGAAGTACCATCCTTGTTCCTAGGTGCTCGATTGACTTTAGTTTCAACTTCATCAAGATATCGTGCACAAAAATTGGTGCACTCCTCCATCAAGTATCCTTTAGCAATAGAAGCCTCAGGATATGCACGATTACGAACATAATTCTTTAAAGTTAACAAGTACCTATTATTTCAAGAATTTGGAGTAAGTGAAATTCATTCATGTATACTATATATATATAAAAAATTATCCATAGGATTTAATACCTTTCAATTGGATACATCAAACGGAATTGTACAGGTCCAGCAATCAATGCTTCTTTAGCAAGATGTACAAGCAAATACTCCATCATATCAAAGAATGAAGGTGGAAAAATTTTCTCCAAATGGCATAGGGTTAGTACAACACGCTTTTGAATATTCCTTAAGTCTTCATGTGTATTCACTTTAGAGCACAATTGCCTAAAAAAGTTAGCAACCTCAATCAATGTTCCGACAACATTTTTAGGCAATGCTCTACGTGCAGCAAGAGGAAGCAATTGTTGTATCAATATGTGATTATGATGACTTTTAAGACCTTAAATGCTACGCTCTTTTATGTGCACATGTGGAGAAATATTTGATGCATAACCATCTGGCACCTTGACTCGCTTTAACACATTTAAGAAGACTACTTTGTTTTCTTTGTTCATTGAAAAGCATGCAGGAGGCAAATATGCTTTCTGATTTCCCCTATCTTGGGGATGCAATGGTTTCCTTATTTCTATTGGATGAAAATCCTGTCGAGCCCTTAAATTATCTTTAGACTTTTTATGATCCCCTAACAATGTCCAAAGTATATTATCACAAACATTCTTCTCAACATGCATGACATCAAGATTATGTCGAATTAAGTTATGCTCCCAATATGGTAATTCAAAGAAAATGCTTTTCTTCTTCCAAGTGTTTCCATGATTCATCATCTCAAAATCTTTCCTCCATCTTTTATGAAGATCTTCCATTCTATATTCGGTAAGTACATTATGCACTTCTTGTTTCACATCAGATCCAGTCAACTGAGTTGGAGCAGGTGAATAGTCTTTTTGACCATTGAAAGAGACTTTATCTCTCCTAAATCTGTGACTAATGGGTAAAAATTGACGATGACCCAAATAACAAACTTCCTACTATGATGTAACCACTGAGAAGTTGTATTCATGGAACAAGAAGGACATGATTTCTTCCCTTTAGTACTCTAACCCGACAAGTTAGCATAACCTGGAAAGTCATTAATAGTCCACAAAAGAGCTACATGTAACTTAAACAATTGCTGACGTGATGCATCATAAGTAACTACACCTTCATTCCACAAATCATTCATTTCTTCAATCAATGGTTGTAAATAGACATCAATTTTATTTCCTGGGCCTTTCGGACCATCTATAAGCATAGACAACATGAAAAATGTTTGTTTCATGCATAACCACGGTGGCAAATTATAGGGTATTAATACCACAGGCCATGTACTATGAGCTATAGACATAGTCCTAAAAGGATTAAAACCATCTGCAGCCAATCCAAGCATCACGTTACGACATTCAACAGCAAAATTTGGGTATTTTTCATCAAAGGTTTTCCAAGCAGGACTATCACAGGATGTCTTAACACACCATCATCAATTCGACCCTCTACATGCCATCGCATAAGAGAAGCAGTTTTTTAAGACATGAACAACCTTTGTATTGTTGGAACTAGTGGAAAGTAACGTACTTGTTTCGCAGCTAATTTCTCCTTATATATAGTAGGTTCAGTTCTTCCACAATTAAATGTAATTCTAACATAAGTTTTATAAATATACTTAGCAGTAGTAAGGATAATTCTATATATGTTTTTCAACTCTCCTATCCATATTTTATTCTTCTAAGAGACTCTTCCTTTGAAATTAATTGCATTGTTACCAAAAGATTTGCCAAACAAAGGCAAAATCAATGTTGTTAACTTCTGGGCAGTTTCTCCTATTAAAGTTTTGAAAATAAAGATAAATGTCTTAAACAAACTAAAAGTCAAAGACAATTGTCCAGTATTTAACACCATCAAAACATAGAAACAAGAGCCAGATGGTCAAGGGCAAATATAATTAAATGTGAAAAGACCACAAGCAAAATGTCATGATGTACTTTAAGTATATCAATCCCCTCATTAATCTATCTAGACAAAGAGTTCAGATATTAATACAACCTAGCTTCTTTACACTTAAAGTTTCCTGCTTTTAGTATGTTTTCTTTTTTTGTTAAGAACTAAAATGCATCATATAACCAAATAGATAAATACCATTAAGCAAAAAAAAAATTTCCTGTGCCTTTAAGGAGCAATAAGTAATAGACACTAACCTTCCAGGACCAAAAGATGAAAAATTATCGATGCATAATTGCCACATCCAACCCTTTTATCCTCATGGCTATAAATTAAGGTATATGCTTTATTCTTATAGTTCTAGCTACAACTCTTTGATTCAAATTTGGTAACATGCATGAAGGGCTCATTTCCACAACTACTAAATCCACCACCCTTTTAAAGGCAAAGAAAGATGGACATAGTGGGGATGTAGCAATTATGACGCTATAGCAAAGAAAGAAATAAAGTTTTTGAGAAAAATAAGAGAAGGTGTTTAAAAAATGTCAATCACGGCCACTATGATTCCTTTCCAACAACAGTAACCACCAAAAAAAAAAATATATATGTTAGGCTGCAAATAGAATCATAATTGTTTATAAGTTGCTTTTTGTGACTAAGATACAATATGTTCAACGTGTATTGCTTTGCAATTCATCAATAGCAAGATATGATTTATTGTAGATCTTGACAAGAAAAAACTTACTTTATGGAGGTCAAACGATTTTCAAATATGCAACCACGACATAAACAGCTCTCTCAAACAACATTTGTTCAAAGAATAGGAGCTCCAATAAACTAAGTCACTAAAGTCATATGAGTCAATATGCAAGGTTATTGGCCAATAAGTTGGGCAGATAGATTGGATCTAGTCTTTCAATCCCTGCAGCAAATAATTATTAACTAGAGGCCTTACCAAACAATGCATGGCACGATCGAATTTCTCTTGTTAACCAAATAATGTGCACCTTCTGTTTTACAGATTTCGGTATTTATTTTACAAATTTATCAATTTTGGCAGCTCTTTCCATACTAAACTGATATTTTCTATTAAAAGTCATGACTTGACATATTCATTCTCATTCTCAGAATATTGGTTTCTCAAAATTAACCAACTTCCAAACAAGCCTTCAGCTTTCTATATACATTTGGTTACAAGAAGATAGTAACAACTCTATAGAATCTCCCAAAAATAATCCAAAATTCTATAAAGAAAGTTTAGTTCTTCAGAGCCAACAGGATGCGAAGCCTGTAGTTCTCGCAAGAATGTGTCACTAAATGAAAACATTCCCTCATGGAGTATTAACATCACAATTAAATTTATTTTTCTTACTTAGAATTAAGCATGCCTAGTTTATTTATGCTGAGAATGAGCATGTTTAGGCTTTATTTTGATGCTTAGAAGCATGATTAGCATTTTATAGAAGTGTGTAACCATTTTGTTTTTTTTTTTTGCAAGATGAAAATGCGTGTCAAGGTAAGTCATCTTTCACTCCCTTATTAGAAATATGTTTAGGAGTTTATTTTCTTTGCTATGCTTAGAAACATACTTAGGAGCACATATTTAAAATCATGCCTAAGAGCACATGATTAGAATCATGGTAAGAAGACTTATGATTTTTAAAACATGCTCGAAAATAGCATAGAATAGGCAAGAATTGCTTTAATTGACTGAAATGCCATATTGATTGCTTAAATTAGGCTAGAATAGCCATGTTTGATATTGATTGATTGTATTAGTTTAGAAATGCTACGTTTAGACTAGAAATGCCATGATTCGCCATGATTACTATAAGTATGCTAGAATTGTCGTGCTTGGGTAGAATTACCATGATCAGAAATATCAAATTGAGGTGGAAGTGCCATTGTTCTAGATTATGGCTTTGCATTGAATTTTAATTGATTGATTGATTATATTTTAAGTAATTATCATGTTTGGAAGTGTAATTGAATAATTATGATTGTATGATGCCATGAAGTGGTGGTGGACTCATATTAATGATGACGGACCATCAGTTAGGATAATTGAACATGTATTGAATGATACCATGTAGCAGCTTGATAAATATTGAATAGACTCATATATGATGGTAAAAAATTCTTTATTTATCGAGTCTCGAATTGATTGTTTATATTTGATATTTGAATATGTGTGTTATGAATGAATGGATATTTGAAGTGCTAGAAGTAGTTTATCTTTATTACTGAATAACAATTGTTGCAATCCTCTTACCATTACGTAGTGTTTAAAAGGAATTGTAACTTTATTCTCCTTCCTCTTTCTTTGCATGAATATACAATTGTTATTGGCTGAATATGCCTCATATGTCTTAAAGAAGATAAAATTCGAAATGTGTGCATAAAATGAACAACTTAAGTGGAATGTACAACAATTTAAGCTATTTTTAGTTGATATACCTTAGTGGAGGTCAGATTTCAATCTAGGCGAGGCGAATGACTCGTATCTAACTTCATAAACCCATCTCTGAAGGGATAAGGGTAGTTTAGGTCCTGAAGTGAGGGATCAAATTGCCCCATTCAATCCCAATTGAATAATCGGGTGGCAACTCTATTCTCTAGATGTTGCTCCCTTGTGTTTCCTTAAGTCTCAAAAGGGGCTTTGACATAGTGTCATAGTCACATATGCTTTGGTGGGATGAAAGCTCTATTCGTAGTGGCGACTGCCCTGGGGATAAGAGAAGTTAGTTTCGATTGGGATACCAAATTCTAAAACCTTATGTTGATATTTTAAGCCCTTGCATCACCACACCTTGCACATATTGAGCATGAACTACCCAAACTAGCTGTATGCCATCAGCATGAGAAATCTTTGCCTCTATTCAATCCTTATATGGCTCATGTTGGTGTCACGAGCTTTGAGCATGTACCACTGATTTGGTCTAAAAAGAGACCGACCCATGGTGGCATATCTCTCGCTTGAAAGAGCCTAGACCATTAGACCCTTGAGACTCTAGTCCATTGTAGACACTAGATTTTTTAGACTCAATGACAAAATGAAGATGACTATTGAGCAAAAGAAATGGTCGAAATGTTCTTGGAAGCTAAAGAGGAAAGGGGTGAGAAAGAATTGGCAAAGGGTCTTGAAAACTTATACATGAGTTCAAAAACTCACATAAATTAATCCAAAATGAGTTTTTTTATTAGTCATATACCGTTACAAAGCTCTGGATGTCTAGTTTTTGAGAAATTTATAGATCACAAATTAAAGTTGAACTTAAAAGGTTATGGGCGATTGAATAGACAAATGTTAGAAAGGACTGTATTGCAACATTGTAAAATAGGAAAGGCTGGCAATAAATGGTGCCAACAGCCGATGGCGATATTCACCTGGTCCTGTTCACTCGATAGTATTCATTTGGATCCCACATTGGTTTTTATCACTTTTTTACTCTAAGAAAGCCTATATAAGCACACCTTGGGCACACTTTGGAGGACATCCAAAAATCTTCTATCTCTCCCTCTAGGACATACTTGTAATAATTCCAAGAAGTCTTTTTTAGTCTAATATTTTTTTTGGCATTTTATCACTCTAAACCTAAAAAGAGTATGCCTTGAGAGTAGTTTTCTCTTCTTCCTCATATTTTCTTCTTTATTTATTTTTTTGTTGAAAATTAAGCATGCCTAGGTTTATTTGTGCTTAGAATAAGCATGTTTAGGATTTTATAGAATTGTTTAATCCTTTATTTGTTTTGCAAGGTGGAAATGCTTATCAAGGTAAGTCATCTTTCCTTCCCTTATTAGCATCATGTTTAGGAATTTAATTTCCTTTGCGAATACTTACAATCATGCTTAGGAACACATGATTAGAGTCACAATACCAGAACTTATAATTGCTTTGAAAAATGCTAGGAAATAGTATAGAATAGCTAAGAATTACTAGATTGCCTCTTTGAATGCTTGGATTAGGCTAGAGTAGTCTTGTTTGATGTTCATTGATTGAATTATGCTATAAATGCCATGACCTATTATAATTACTATGAATAGACTAGAATTGCCATGCTAGGGTAGAATTTCCATGATAAAATTATCAAACCTAGGCTAGAATGCCATGATACTAGATTATGGCCTATGTTGAATTTTAATTGATTGTTTTTTTATTTTAAACATATCATGATAAGAAGTGTTGCTGGATGATGCTACAAAGTGGTGGTGGATCACATTGGTGGTGAGAGACCATCACTTAGAATAATTGAATGAATATGAGAACGAATGCCAATTGATTGACTGTGTGAATATGCTTGCAGAGGTTTAATAGACATTGAATAGACTCACATATGGTGGGAAGGAATTCATTATCTATCAATTCTGTATTAGAATATTTGTATCGAAATTGCGTGAATACGCTTCCATTACTGAATACTTGATTTATATGAATGTTATATTTGGTGTGTTAAAAGTAGATTTACTTTATTTGTTGAATAGCAATGTAATCCTCTCCCTTATCCCCTATGTTTGAAGAAAATGTAACTCTAATCTCCTCCCTCTTTCTTTGTATGAATGTACAATTGCCATTGATTAAATAATCACCTCACATGCTTAATAAAGATTAAAACTTAAAATGTGTGCATAAGCTGAACAACCTTAAGTGGATTGTATGTCAATATGAGATATTGTAATTTTGTATACCTTGATGGAGGCCGAATTTTGATCCGGGCATGTCCAATGACTTGTTCCTAACTTTCTGAGTCCATCTTTGAAGGGATGAAGGTGGTTGAGGTCTCGAAGCAAGGGATCACATTGCCCCATTCATTTCCAATTGAATAATTGGTTGGTGACTTCATTTCTCAAGACGTGCCTATGGCTCATTTGTGTTCTCTTAAGTCTTGAAAGAGGCTTTGACATAGTGTCGTGGTCGCAAGCGGTCTAGTGGGATGAAAGGCCCGTTCACAGTGGCAAATCCACTGGGAATAAGGAAAGTTGATTCAGATTGGGATACCAAATTCTAATGGCTCATATTGATATTTTGAGTCCTTACATCACTACACTTTTACACACAATGAGCACGACTACCTAAACTAGCCGTGTGGCATTGGCATGAGTAAGTCTTTCATTCCATTCGACCCCTAGATGACTCATGTTGGTGTTACCACCTTTACGCACGTACCATTGAATTGGTATAAAAAGAGACCGGGCCAACGGGCATCTCTCGTTCGAAGGAGCCCAGACCATTGGACCCTTGAGACTCAAGCTCATGTAGACGACTCTAGAAATTTTCAATACGATGAATATCCAAAGCCCATGTTGAAATGCATGTCTATGGAAGTAAATTCCCCATGATTAGAATAACATCAACTCATACCTCATAAAACCATGAACGAATGCCACATCCCAAGTCACCCATAAGAACAAAATGAGGACATGTGCCATGAATTAAAGTTATGATGACGTTTAGAAAACCATGTTATGATAATCATGAAGAATCCAACATCAACATGTTTGTTAGAAATAAGTCAGAAAATCTTGCATTCCCACATCCCATGATAATGACCAGGGAATGAGGCTAAAAATCCTAGAAAAAAAAATTCGAGCTCATGTGTGTAAGGGAAATACGGTTGGAAGGCTGAAAGAATGTCTATGCCCTTGTATGAGCATACATGCATGCATGCATGGCATTAACACTTTTGTTTTGCAGCCATCATAGCGTGGGCTAGACGAGGTGCTCATTTGACAAGGCAAGAGGAATCAATTAACAAAATGGCTACACCCAACAATAACAAATAGGCCAACTAATCAAAGCTCTATGGAATGGGCCTAACTGCATGAATTAGCAGCCACTCGAGGTTAGTGGTGATGGTGATGATGAGTCTAGCCAAGGCAGAGATGGGGGGAAAAGCCTAATTAATCATAAAGAGCCCGAATCGATCAAACAATTGGCTAAAGAGGTGGAGACAATCCAATCTCTCTTGAAGAATAAGGGACTAAAAGGGGTCGAAGACCTAGACGACATTTTGCTCATTGGGGACAATGATTTGCCTCCTAAGTTTAACATGCCAAAAGTTGCCCAAGTTTAATGGCAAGGGTAATTTGAAGACACACTTGAGACAATATGTTGCCATCATGGCGACCACTCCTTTTTCGAAGGAGTACATCAAGTACTTCATGCTGTTCTTAAAAGATGATACAGTAGTATGGTTCCATGATCTTCTCAAAAGAGTCAGAGAAGATTGGGAGGAGTTGTCTGAATAGTTCATAGAACAATATTGCCATAACACCCAACTAACGGTAACTTTGAGAGATTTGAAGATTGTCAAAAGCCTAATGAGAGTTTTTTGGAGTACCTTGTCCATTAGAGGGCCAAAGCTACGAAGATGACCACAAGGCCTGTAGAAAAGGACTAGGTCCCTATGGTTGATCAATAGAGCCCAAGCCTTTATCAATGATAGACTTGCGGGCTTTCCAATCAAAACATTTGAAAACTTGTAAGATTTGAGCATCCAAATAGAAGATTTGGAGTCCAGGCAAAAGAGAAGCAACAATAGAAATCAAGAGCAGTATGACTAATACAATGGGTTAGACAATGAGGATGCATAAGTGCATACTTGATAAAAGACTTAATCAATAATGGAAGAATTCCTGACCTAGAGGAAGAATAATAATATTTTGAAATGTTTTGTCTTAAGAATGATAAGAGAGTTGTGTATTGTTTTGATGATCATTGGTAAAATCATGATATTCATTGGAAACAGATTTTTTATAATACATGCGATTGTGTTGTTTGCGTAATTGACACTTTTGCTAGATGAGTTTCATTCTTGATTCTTTAATCATTTGAGCACAGTAGCCATGAATATAGAACTTTATACCACTTAGAGAAACTTTATATAAATAAAGCTTTGTGTTGAGATCTCATAAGACTCTATAACCTATTTGATCACCACTCAAGGCGAAATCCTAGGCTTCACGACATGAGGAAAGTGATTTAGGCCTTCTTTAGATCGATTGAGCATTTCAAGCCAACCTAAGCATGATTTATTGTCCCTAGTGTACCCATTGAACCTAATCAAGCCTTTTCTTTGTCAAGCCACAAAATTTATCCTAGCACTAGGAAAATTTTTCCTGCATAGTACTTTTCACTCATAGCATATGAATATTCTAGAAAAGAGCCTTGAGAGCCATGCTTATGGGAGTATGAAAGGAAGTTCACAAGTTTTTGTCCAATTTTGAGCTTGAAGAAAAAGAAAAGAAAAAGAAAAAAAGAAGAAAATAGAAGTAAACAAAAAAAAAAAAAAACAAAGAAAGAAAGAAAGAAAGAAAAAGAAAGTAAAAGAAAAGAACAGTGCTAATCCTATTGCTTGTAAAGTTTAGCAAAGGGAATACAATGGGTGAAAACTCAAAGATTGGAGGTACAAATGGAAGAAGTTGATGCTCTCAACTAAAATCTAGAATGGTTGTATGACTATGGGTGAGATAACGCTATAGTTTCTTTTATCATACCTTGACCCTAGCCTATCATTACAAGCTTAATAAAGTCCTAATGATCCTTGATGTTGTGTTCAGCGTACATTAGTGGAGATTTGTGCAAAAAACAGGCTCATGGTAATCCTTCTATCTTTAGAGATTGATCACTATGTTCTATTTGCATAAAGCTATTTGAGTTTCAATAAGTTAAGTATGATTGGTGATACACACACGCACATGAAGAATCTTGAATGAAGGAATCATGGCATTAGATCGAAATTGTGAACAATCACAATGTCAATGCATTACATTTGAGCTATTGAATTTGGGAAATCTTTGAAGAATTCAAATGTGAATCAAATTGATACAAAACTCACATTACCATTTGAACTTATTGTTGGAGGATATTGTATGTGTTGACAAAATGTTAAGAAGAAGAAAATCTGCCAGTAGTTCCCATCAATGGTATCAAAGAAGGCAACCTTGCCACCAAAAATGAATAAGCAAGTTATAAGGAAGAAGTTAGCCATTTCATCCATCATGGATGTGTACAAGGAAGGACGAGTAATGCCCTTAAATCTAGAAGAAGAAATTCCCAAAAACAATACTAACCATTTCATACAAAGGGTAAAGAATTGCCCATTCATCTTGAGAAAGAAAAGAAGCAAGGGGGCAAAGAATTGCCTATTCATCTTGAGAAAGAAAAGAAGCAAGGGGGCAAAGAATTGCCCCAGCCATTTTGAAAATCATGGCAAATAGAATCATTTCAATCATCTCGAAGGAAGTGTAAGAAATGGTGCTATAATAGACAACCTCTCTTGTAACCAAATCTAAAGAAGGAAAAGAAAAGAAAAGAAGAAAAAGTTCGCTAAGTTGAAAACCTGAAAGGGCAGCTTAAGCAAAAGTTAGGGCATGAAAACAAAAAAGAGCCTGATAAATTGAAAACTCATAAAGGGTAGCTCAGGTAAAAGTTAGTTGAAGCTCGCTAAGTCGAAAACCCGAAAGGGCGACTTAGGCAAATATTAGAGCAAAAAAAAAAAAGCTAAGTTGAAAACCTAAAAAGGTGACTTAGGCAAAAGTTAGAGGATAAATGAAGAATACCTAAAGAAGTAGAAGACTGCCATTGAACCGTAGACTTAGATTAATCCTAACTTAGTCTAATCTAATCAGTGTCCCAATTAAAATCAAGGGAACTACTGTGAAACTAGGGCCCATTTGAGGAATGATAGTCACAAGATATGGATCTCCAAGACTGTCTGATGAGACCAGAAGAAACTACGCAAAGAGGCAAAACTAAAGAAGGCAAAGCCAGCCAGACGAGATCCTATTCATCATCTCAAGTAAATGGATAATGAAAAACATTGTCATGCTACTACCTCTGGAGTTAATGCCCGTGGTAGAAATCAAAAAGTTGAAGAAGTTGGTAAGAATTGACATCGATGGTGTCTCGGAAGTAGGTAGAATGATGCTCTCAAAACTAGATGAATGATAACCGAGTATGGCAGAGAATCCGTCATACAGGGGGCAAAGTTCTTGCCTATTGAAGTGAAAGACATGATCCTAAGGATCCTAGAACGTTGTGCATTCCTTAAGAAAAGGAATATCAAGCTTTACATGTTGAAGGAATTTCAGATTGTAAAGTTCGCTAGATTTGAGTCGTTTCCAATCATCCTCCTTTATAAGCTTTAAAAAAGGTTGGAGAGACTTTGAAAATAGCCTCAAACATGTTACAAAATGCAAGAAGTGGCATTGGAAGGTGTGAGAGAAATAGAAGGGAAAAACAGAAGGCTGATGACAATAGTCCTTATTCATCATCAGCAACATCAATGGAAGAAGCAACAACCTGAGGCTAATGATGCTCAACCTTTCACTCTAGACACTCGATTTGTTGGCAACCCATGTAGTCCAAGCAAGAAGCATATAGTTAGAAAAGATTATTAAGATAGACATCATGCACACATGAAACATAAGACAATTTCTTGTAGGAAGCATAATCCAGAACATAGCATAGTTTAGAAGCAACCGAGTTTTGTAGAATCACAATACAAAATGGAATAGTAAGGTAATTGCATAGGAAAAAAGCCCAACACTTAGAGGAATGGAAGCAACATAATGTAAAAGGCCTGGATAAGGCAGATTAGTCTTGATGGAAGTAACACGATATGTAAGCCGCTTGAATTATGCAGTTTAGTCTTGGGCAGACCTAGATATGCAGGTTACCTAGATGAGGTAGCTCAGTTTCAACTCAAGCTGAATGTTTTAAAGATTTGCTACCTTAAAGAAGGCATTTGCCTTGAAGAAGGCTTCCATCTTGAAGGAGGAATCTCCCTCGAAGAAGGCAACATCCTCAAAGAAGGCATCCATATTGAGGAAAGAACCTCTCTTGAAAAAAGGCAATTACAATGAAGAAGGTGTCCACATAGAAGAAGGCCTCTGTTTCGAAAAAGGAAGTTCACCATGAAGAAGGAATTTGAAGTCTACCCCAAATAAGAGATTTTGAAAAAGAAATTTGATGTTTAACTTGAACAATGAAATTTGCCTTGAAGATGAAAGGTCACCTTGAACAAAGGATTTGAAAAAAGAAGAAGATTCATAGTCAAATCGGTAAAAAGGTTAAGGAGAAAAGAAATAAATAAAACGAAAAACGAAGAAAGAAAAAGAAGAGAGAGAGGACAGAGAGAAAAAAAAGAAGAAGAAAGAGATAAGAGAGAGGAAAAGGAAGAAAGAGATAAGACAGAGAAAGAGAGAAAACAGAAGAGAAGAAAAACTCTACATCGACCTTAAGATGTCGAACGAAACGATGGCAGGCACCCTAGCAATAGCGTAGCAACTCACAAGGAAAGAAGCATAACATTAGTGGATAGAATCTTCGTCCATAATCACATGGAAGAATTCCTCCAGATACTAGAAAGCAATTTGTTGACGAACACACTGAACAAGATAAAAATTTCAACTGATTTTACATCATCAAAAAATGTTTGAATTTGGTAGGAACTTGCAAAGACAATGGAAGAATCCCCAATAAATCCAAGAATCAACAACATGATGAAGAACTCCCCAATGAAGAGCATGATGAATGCAAGAGAAGTCAAGAAGAATGTTAGAACTTGACAAATCAATAATTTCCCCAGCGGACCAGAATGAATCAAGAATAAAAGTATGAAGAATACTTAGAAGAGAGGCATGAAACCTGAGGAATGTAAATTCTGAAGAGATTAGCCGAAGGCACGAAGGATAAGAAGGTCTAAAGACCGCTAAGTAGTGCATGATAGAAGTTTTTCGAGTAGGCATGCATTAGATGGAAACCCTAAGAAGTAGGTGCACTTAAGAGTGTTTTAAGCCTTTACAATAGGCACAAGCCCTATGAAGAGGTCCACTAAAGAGTATTGAAAACCCTAAGAAGTAGGTGCACTTACAAGTGTTTTAAGCCCTTAGAATAGGCACAAGCCTTAAGAAAAGGTCCACTGAAGAGTGTTAAAAACCCTAAGAAGTAAGTGTACTTAAGAGTGTGTTAAGCCCTTATAATGGGTCCACTAAGGAGTGCTAACAAACCTTAGGAAGTAGATGCACTGAAGAGTGTTAGAAACTTGAAGAAGTAGCTACATTGAAGAGTGTTTTATCCTAGCATCGCAAGAATGCACTTCATGCATTAGAATAATATATTTGCCTACACTAGAATAGTGCACATCACGTATCATAAGGATGCATTTTGTGCATTAGAATAATGCATTCCTTCACACTAGAATAGTGTATACAGCGCATCCTAAGGATGTATTTCGTGCATTAGAATAATGCATTCGTCCACACTAAAATAATGCATAATGCGCATCCTATGGATGTATTTCATGCATTAGAAGAATGCATTAATCCGCACTAGAATAGTGCTCATCGTGCATCATAAGAATGCATTTCATGCATTACATTAATGCATTTGTCCATACTAGAATAGTGCACATCACACATCATAAGGATGCACTTCATGCATTAGAATAATGCATTTGCCTACACTAGAATAGTGCACATCATGCATCATAAGGATGCATTTTGTGCATTAGAGGAATGCATTCGTCTGCACTGGAATAGTGCACATCATGTGTGGAGTTAAAAAAAAATAATAAATAAATATTGATATGTATGCATTTATGTATTGTAAAACTTAGAAATTATGTTAAGGAGAAGTGGGTTGGATAGTGTGTGGAATTAGGCCCAAGAGTCAAGGCCTTATGTATATAAGAGGGGGTTTTCTAGAATTAAGGAGAAGGAAAAGAAAAAAATTAAAAAAAAAAGAAGAGAAGAGGAGAAAGGAGTTCACGGTTCCAGGAAGAAAAGAAGAGAAAAAGAAGAAGAGAAAGGAGAGGGAAGAAAAGAGGGAAAAAAAATTCAAAGAAGTTTAGATTGGAAAACAAGTAGGGGTTTCTAACACTATACTTAATTCATGTTGCGTGTTTTATTGTTAAATTGATATTAGTTGTTATGCATGTGACTTGTTTTAACTTAATTTCTTGGTTGCTCGAATGATGAATCATGAGTGAAACTACTTATTATAAGTTGATTGTGGTAGTTGAATGAGGAATTATGTGTGAAATTTAAGTGTTGATGAAGGGAAGTAGAGATGGTTTTTTAGAAGTGTAATTCATGTGACTGTCTTGTGTTGATTGAGTTGATGCATTTTTTCTGGATTGAGAATTGCATGATTTCTCATTTGTTTTGGAAAATAGACATATTAAGCTTTAATTAGCCGTTGATTTCGTTGAATTTGGAGTTAAAATGGATTTTTGATGAATTTTTTAATTTAGAGCTCAAAATATGGAAATGGAAATGGGGAAACCGACTTAATGTAACAGGTTTGCAAGGCCGAATTCAGTTTCTGCCATTTCGCTCGACACAACTCGACACTTTACTATTGAGTGAACAGTGTCGAGTGTCGAGTGAACAGTGCTGTCGAGTGTCGAGTGAACAGTACTGTCGACTGAGCAGTGTCGAATGAATAGTGTCAAATAAACAGTAAACAATGTCGAGCGTACAGTGCTATCAAGTGAACAGTGTCAATTGTCGAGCAAAATTACAGAACAACCCCAAATCGACTGTACACTTCCCAAAAAGTCCTGGATTTTGCATAAAATCGTATTTTCTTGAGATTTATCATAGTAAAGATATTGAAAGGCTGTTAAGGTATGCATTGGACCGTGAATGGGCCGTTTTGTATACAGATCCAAGGAGAATGCGGATATTATATTCTTAATGTTAGACCTTGGATGGGCCGTTCTGTATACGGATCCAAGGGGAACACCAATATAACGATATGATGTGTTGGACCTTGGATGGGCCGTTCTGTATACGGATCTAAGGGGAACACGAATATAATGGTATAATGTGTTGGACCTTGGATAAGCCGTTCTGTATACGAATCCAAGGGGAGCACGAAATAAATTTGATGTGCGAAAGAACATAATTGTTTGATCTATTATTATTGGATGTCTAATTCTGTGATTGAATATTTGTGGAATGTGTATAATTTAGTATAATGTTAGAATTTTCCTACTGGACTTTATGCTCACCCCCCTCCCTTCACAGGTACACAGAAGGATGCTCATCCTAGCGATGTTCCAGAGCTTTCTTAGGGAGTCTGGAGTTTGCATGCATATAATTATTTTTTTTTTGAGACTGTCTTGATTCTCCTAGTTTGTAATGGGAGATTTCGTTAGGTGACTATTAATTGATGTATTGATTTTAGTCACCAGTGTATGTAAAATTAATTTTGAACAAATAGTCATAAGTTGTAATGAATTCTTGTAATATATTTATATTAAAAATAAAATTTATGAGATATGGATGGCGTAATTTTTATTAATTCTTATTCAATCACCCCTAAAATCTCTAAATAAGGGATGTTAGGGCGAGACATCATGCATCATAAGGATGCATTTCATGAATTAGAATAATCCATTTGTCCGCACTAGAATAGTGCACATCGCATATCATAAGGATGCATTTCCTACATTAGAATAATGCATTCGTCCACACTAGAATAGTGCATATTGCACATCGTAAGGATGCATTTCATGCATTCGAATAATGCAGTCGTTTGCACTAGAATAGTGCATATCTCGCATCCTAAGGATGTGTTTCGTGCATTAGAAGGATGCACTTGTCCACACACGACTAGTGCACATCGTGCATCATAAGGATGCATCCCATGCACACTTTTCTGCACTAGAAGAGTGCACATCATGCATCATAAGCATGCATTCCACGCGTTGGAAAGATGCACTTATTATGCACGAGAGGAGTACATATCACATATCATAGGAATTTGTTCCATCCATTAGAAGCAAGTTGATCAACCCTCGAGTGGGCACACTAAACCTTGAGTGGGCACATTAGCCCTTGCATGGTCACACT
Source organism: Boswellia sacra (assembly GCA_013180625.2). Taxonomy (NCBI): domain Eukaryota; kingdom Viridiplantae; phylum Streptophyta; class Magnoliopsida; order Sapindales; family Burseraceae; genus Boswellia; species Boswellia sacra. The sequence continues at coordinate 160,135 of SNVD02003173.1, forward strand.
AGTCTTTGAGCAGGTGCCTCAACTCTTAGAGTAGGCACATGCCTTAGAAAGAGGCGCATTGAAAGGTGTTAGAAACCCTAAAAAGTAGGTGCATTGAGAATTGTTTTGTCGTAGCATCATAAGGATGTTTTCTAGCCCTTGAGTAGGCACATTAGCCTTTAGATGAGCACATTAGCCCTTAGGTTGGCACATCAACCTCAAGTTGGTCCATTAGCCCTTGAGTGGGTGCATTAGCCCTCGAATGGGCATACTAGCCCTTGAGTGGGCGCATTAGCCCTCGAATGGGCACACTAGCCCTTGAGTGGGCGCATTAGCTCTCGAATGGGCCCGTGAGACCTCAAATAGGCACATTTGCCCTTGAGTGGGCAAACTTATCCCTCGAATGGGTACACTTTTTTGTGGGAATGAAAGAGGAAAGAAGATGACAAGAAAGTCTAATAGAATGAAGATGAAGGCGAGGATGTTGAGACAGAAGAAGGAAAGACGAGGCGAGAGTACTTTGTCGACCTTTGTGTCTCACAAACCTCTCCAAAGCAGGGGGCAAGCTGTAGACACTGGATTTTTTAGGCTCAATGAAAAAATGAAGATGAATGTTGAGCAAAGGAAATAGCAAAATGCCCTTGGATGCTGGAGAGGAAAGGGGTGAGAAAGAATTGGCAAAGGGTCTCAAGAACTTATACATAACTTCAAAAAATCACATAAATTAATCCAAAAGGAGTTCGTTGATGAGTCAGATATCGTTATGAAGCTACAAATGTATAGTTTTTGTAGAAATTTACGGATCATGAATTGAGGTTGAACTCAAAAAGTAATGAGCGATTAAATAGACAAAGGTCAGAAGGGACTGCACTACAAAATTTTAAACAAATAAACGGTGGCACTGTTCACCTGGTACTGTTCACTCACAACATTGGTTTTTTATCACTTTTTCACTATAAGAAAAGCCTATATAAACACACTTTGGGCACACTTTGGAGGACATCCAGAGATCCTCTCTCTCTCCCTCTAGGACATAGTTGTAAGAATTTCACGGAGTCATTTTTAGTCTAATATTTTTCGGATGTTTTATATTGCTCTAAACCCAGCAAGGGTGCAACCTAAGAGCAGTTTTTTCTTCTCCCTCATATTGTCTTGTTTAGAATTAAGCATGCTTAGGCTTATTTATGATTAGAATAAGCATATGTAGGATTTATTTTAATGCTTAGAAGCATGTTTAAGATTTTATAGAATTTTTTAATGCTTTATTTGTTTTGTAAGGTGGAAATGCTTGTCAAGGTAAGTCATCTTTCCTTCCCTTATTAGAATCATGTTTATAAATTTAATTTTCTTTGCGACTGCTTAGAATTATGCTTAGGAACACATCATTAGAATCATGATAAGAGAACTTATAATTGCTTTGAAGCATGCTAGGAAATAATATAGAATAGATAAGAATTACCATATTGCCGCTTTGAATGCTTAGATTAGGCTAGAATAGTTTTGTTTGATGTTGATTGATTGAATTAAGCTAGAAGTGCCATGATCTATTATAATCACTATGAATGGCTAGAATTGCCATGCTACGATAGAATTTCCATGGTAGAATTATCAAACCTGGGTTAGAATGCCATGATACTAGAACTACAGGAGAAATGCTAATATTTAGCAGTTTTTGGCCGTTAATTAAGCATATATTTGACGGTTTTGAAAGCGCCACCAATGGCCAAATATAGTCTATTTGGTGGTCATCAAACAGCCAAATATGTACGTACTATACTTGACAGTTTTTAGCTGGCAGGTATGATTTTCAAGTAATTGAAAAAATAAATATAATCTAAAATATTGGAAAATTAACTATTATAAAATGTCAAACGAAATTCATAATCCAAGCATCAAATATCAATATAATTACCACTATTATCGAAACAACAACATTCAAGTTCCAACACCACATTAACTAATTAGGAGTACTGTAAACAATTCCACCTTTATTATACTCAACAAAATATCCTACTATTATACTACATAAAAACTATAATATTAATGTATCATTTAGATTTGGGAAGGCCTGCATGTTTGAATTATGGAAATAAAAACTATACAAAAAAAATTAAAAAATAAGTGATAGCACAAAGCGACACTTGTCAGCATCCAGTATAATTGCCTAAATGATGGATCTACATGAGGGAGATGCCACCCTGTGTGATGACATTTTCAATTCCCTAAATGAAAGAACTGTATTTCAATAGAGGTATTAGCATGGCATAAGCAATCAAACGATACAAAAAATAGCGAGCAAGAGTCAGGACGAAAAGTCATTTGTGATATATGTTGACCTAGGTATGGCAACCCAAGAGGGGGGGTGAATTGGGTTTTTATTTATAAAAACGGATTTAGAAAACTTTTCTTGAAAGATCAAAATTATTTAAATCTTTCTTTAAGAACAAAGGTGAAGAAGATAAAAATAGAATGCAATCAAAAGAATGGCAATAAAGAACAATCACAAGTGCAAGTAAATATAAAGAGGATAGGGATAGAGAGAGTGCAAACTCAATTTACATGGTTCGGCAAACCTTGCCTACGTCCACAGGCTCCTAGCTCCACAGCTAGGCTTTCCACTAAGTTATAGAAATCTTTACAACTTGCTTGATGAACAACCTCACCAAGACTTTTTCCTTCAACCTTTGATAACACCACACCAAGAGTTCTTCTTGATGAACAACCTCACCAAGGCTTTGTATTGAATTTTAATTAATTGATTGATTCTATTTTAAATCATTACCGTGTTTGGAAGTGTAATTGAATAACTATGATTATATGATGCCATGAAGTGGTGGTGCACTTACATTGATGGTAGGGGACCATCACTTAGAACAATCGCACATGTATGAATGACGCCATGTAGAGGCTTGATAAACATTGAATACTCCCATATGATGGTGAAAAATTCTTTATTTATCAAGTCTCGAATTAATTGGTTATATTTGATATTTGAATATGTGACTTACGAATGAATGGATATTTGAAGTGCTAGAAGTAGTTAACATTTATTGTTGAATAAAAATTGTTCCTCTTCCTATTCCCCCATGTTCAAAAAGAATTGTAACTCTATCATCCTCTCTCTTTCTTTGTATAAATATTGAATTGTTATTGGTAGAATATATCTCATATGTCTTAAAAAAGATAAAATTGGAAATGCGTGCATAAAATGAATAAGTTAAGTGGACTATATAATAGCTTAAGTTTTTTTTTTGGTATACGCTTGTACAGGTCAGATTTTGATATAGGCGAGGCGAATGGCTCGTACCTAGCTTCCCGAACCCATCTCCGAAGGGATAAGGGTAATTTAGGTCCTGAAGTAAGAGGCCATATTGCCCCATTCATTCCCAATTGAATAATTGGGTGGTGACTCCATTCTCCAGACATGTCCATAGCTCGTTTGTGTTCCCTTAAGTCTCAAAAGAGGCTTTGAAATAGTGTCGTGATCACAAACGCTCTAGTGGGATGAAAGTCTTGTTCACAACTGTAGAAAGCAAACCATTGGCGACTTCTCTTTTCTTCTTAAGGTATTCCTCTATCTTTTCTTTTATTCTTTGTTTATCTAATTTAGATTTTTTATTCATTTTTCTCTTTTTATAGATGTGGGCTTGCGAGCATCGTATCCTTCCTTCACAGATCACCGAGCCTACACAAGGCTACCCTCGAGCCCTCAAGTGTTCTTATGGGCATAGGAGGTATGATGAGGCTTTTTTGTATGATGTGTTTAGAACATTCTTTGCCCTCACCTAGGACACGGTAAGAGAGATAATGTTAGTATCATTTAGTTTCTAATTTTGGAAAGCAAACTTACCTATTTTATCTTTTTCCTCATGTGAATTCTAAGCCATGGCCATGGGATCAGGGGCACAACTAGTGGACCCTAGCTATGGATGAGGCACATAGCTTTAGATCCTTCCAGATGTTAATGATGGGGCCCAAGACCCACATGTAGTATTTCGAGGTGCTCGTGTGTGACTGGGTGAGAGGTTTGACACATCACAGGATCCCTCCTCCCCTACCTCAGGAAATGGTGGACACGCATGCATTAAGAGAGTTGGATCTCCTGATTTTCTTAGTAGGGACCCACGTGGATGACATCCTGTTCCCTGCACATACACGTTCTTACTTGTAGTGGCCTTAAAAAACTTTGCTTCAGACATGGAGAGTAGAGATGTTGACCTTTACCAACCTAATAGTCAGGATCCTCTACCCCCACTGCCTCCTCATGATCAAGATCCTCCACCCCTACCACCTCCTCGGCCCTGCTAGCATCCCTATGGATGTTTTGCTCTAGGTCTGTTTTCGAGCCAACGGAAGAGGCCTCGCAGTGCTTCTCCTTCCACTTTTGTGTCAAGGATGGCCACCATCCTTTCTCCTACCATAATGATCGACCATCTGTAGCATACACCATCTGCTATGGTGAATGCTAACATACTTTCTAGAGCTTTCGGTGCTCGTAAGCTTCTAGTTGACAGGAGTTCACAGTTCTCTTTCTCACCAATAGGCTCTACCCACGTGAATACCATGTTCTTCCTTGATTCTTTTACTTTTATTTATTCAATTTTCTAACACAACACAAACATGTTTATATAGGTTCATAGGGATAAGGTAGAGCAACTGATAAGACTCTTCATGGTGGTTCAGCAGCTTTTTTTTTTTTTAAGCTCTCACATAAGTACTAGGTGAGAGCCTTAACCTATTATGCTTTATGCATGGATGCCTATATGTAGACTTTTTTATTTGTTTGGGTCAAAGGGCCATTTATCCAATGAAGCCCTTCAGAAGCAGAATAGGGATCGCCAATATCGAGTTAGCTACTTAGAGGCGACATTTTCAAGTAGGATAAGTCCTACGAGTGGCACTGGTTCCTTGGGTGGAGAGGGGACATTAGGGGTTGGCTCTTCTCACTAACTGGCACGTCTAGTGACATGAGGCCCCTTCCTGTAATGGATCTCAGACTCTCTCATCCTACGGATGCTTTCAATGGTGAAGGTCTTTCTTATGTTGCTAATGATGATGAGGGAGGAGTGGAGGGCTCTGATTTTGATGAGGATGCTATTGAGGGCTCTTCCAGGTATGAGACCCTTTTCTGATCCCTTTGGATCTCATTCTTGGATATTTTTCTTTTTCTATTTTCTTATCATCGCAGAAGATCCATTTTTTTTTTATGTTTGTGATTTTGATGACTTTACTATTATGGATGACGTTATTTTCTTCTCTTATTTCTTTTCATGAATAGGAATGTGTAATTACGTCTTATTTTCATTTCTTAAGTCACCATGGTGCCATCAATTACGATCTTGCACAATTCCCCTTCCAGTATTGAAAATATCATCTTGCTGCCTCTTGATCACCTTGCTTTGGTAGGCATGGCTAATTTTTTTGTAATCCATGTGACATTTTGGGGACCTACACTATTGATCGAAGAGTGAAGCTCCCATTCCTGATTCTCCTAATTAGGACTATATAGAAGACTTCTGTTTCTTAGTTTTGTATTCTATAATTTTGTCTTCTTTCCCAGTTTCTATTGGTCTTAGCAAATGGTTAAGATGACCCTCTTCTATAGAGTTTGATATCTCATATGTGGTCTGGTTTTACTTTGGTGCCTCTAATATTGGCAGAAACACTAATTGGCTTAGATAGGGTGAAACCTAGCGTGCATCCCAAATTCTTGAGCAGTCTACTTCTCCTTCGGTTGACATCATCATTTCATTCATCATCTCCATTTTTTTGACATTTCACGCCTCCTTCCCTAGATATGGCTTTAAGAGAGATTATCCATTCTAGGCTCTCTAGAGGTCCCTCCATGCGCTATGGCCCTAGGGACCACTAGGCACGAAAATTGCATAGGCCAAAATCTTGGGCTACATATTTGCAAACCATATCAGACGCTCAAATTTGTTGGTACTGCCCTTGGTAGAGGCTCCACCATATGACCCTTCAGGCTTACACATCCTGTGTGGCTCTAGCTAGACTCACCTACAGCTTCTTCTACTCTTTGTCGTCAATATAGTGAGAAGTAGAGAATCATGATTTGTCCGCCAGACTTTGTCCCTATAAGACTATTTAAGCACTTTCTTTGTCCTGATAGAGAGTCTTAGCCTTAGTGAATAGTCCGATCGGACCTGTTTTCTTTCCCCAACCTACTGGCAGATGATACGTATAAGGGATGGGTCAACTTGTAGGCTTCCTTTGTTGATCTAGCTCTTCATTCCCGAGCATGTCGGGAGTGCTATAGTGGTCCTATACAAGTCAAAGAGATAGAGAGGACAATGATGCAGTTTTATTTCTACTTGTTTATTATTTTTCACTTATGTGGTTGCTATGCAAGTCATTTCTATAGCACATTTGTAACTCAAGATATCATTTCATTAATCAAAGGCGCGAATGATATATGCTCACAGAATAGCACTCTTGTTACTAACTAGCCTTTTCAAGTTTCCTAATTAGCTATTTTCTCTCTCATCTCATTTATTTTTTTCTCTATTTTCTCATCATACAAAGTACTTTTTTAGCTTATCCATATTGATTAGCTCCACAAACTCATTCCCATCCATGTCAGATATTTTGATTGCACACTCGATCATTATTTTCTTGACTAGGAAAAGCCTTTCCTAATTTGGTCTGAATTTTCCCTATAGATCAGGCGCTGATACCCTAACTTGCTTAAGTACCAAGTCTCCTTCTTGAATCTTCTTCTACTGAATACTCAGGCTACCCTTTGCTGATACAATTGCATATGATATAGAGCTTTCATTCTTTTCTCATCCAGAAGTGGCCAGTGTTCACATCTGTCTTTGACCTGTTTATCATCAAGGATCGCTGACTCTATCATAATTCTTGTTGACTGCATCCTCAGTTATATTAGTAATACTACTTCTGTCCTATAGACCAAGGAGAATGAGATCACTCGTGTTAAACTCCTATCAGTAGTCCAGAATCCCCATAACACAAAAGGCAACTTTTCAATCCAATCCTCATAAGTTTGAACCGCCTTTGCCAGCATCTTCTTAAAATTTTTATTGGCTACTTCTACCACATTTTTTTACCGTGGACATTATGAGGATGACTTATGACACTTAATCTTGTATCCTTTTAATAGATCCCTTGTTTCATGTTGAAGCTAAACACCGTTGTCTGTTACTAAATGGCATGGCGCTCCATATCTATAAATGATATGTATTTGAATAAACCTAACCATCTACTTTGTCCCCAATTTATTGAAACACTCAGCTTTTATCCACTTTGAGAAGTAGTCTATCACCACTACCACATAGTAGTGTCCATTCAAAGTTGGTACTCTTATCTCTTAGATAATATCGATACCCTATGCGACAAAAGGCCAGAGTGATGACATGCTTTGTAACTCCTAGGGTGGTAGATGAATCGAATCTTAATGAATCTAACATTGATGATAAGTTTTCACAAACTTCATATAGTTGGTTTCCATTGTCAACCAGAACAATCCTTGTCTCATAATCTTCTAAAGCTAACCATTCATGTGAGGTCCATAAAGTCCTGCATGAACTTCTTCCATGATTTGTCGAGCCTCCTTCTGATCCACACACCTCATATGTAGTCTGTTTTCCATTCATTTGTACATCATTCCTTTTTGGTCCATCAATTGCTGAGCTAACTGTCTCAAGGGCTTTCTATCCTTCTCACCTACTATTTCAGGGAAAGTTCTTTTCTCTAAATATCTCTTTGGGTCATAAAGCCAAGGCTTTTCTTCCATATGAACTTCCATTACCTATACCTCTTAGTAGGATGGACGATGAGCATGTCTTACCACTAACAATTTCACCATTGTTTTCTCTGAGTTTTCCCAAATAGAGGCGAATCCTCTCAAGGCATCTGCCATTTGATTCTCTTCTCGAGACACATATTTGAAGAAACATTTGGCGAACCAAGCCATCAACTTCTTGACCTACTCTAGGTACGTTCAAGCCTTTCCTCCCTTATATCCCGTTCTTATTTTTCCTATAGAACAACTAACTATAAGTCTCCTATCACCTCAATTTCTTCAATTCCCATCGCTGCCACTATCCTCAACCCAAACCCACATGCTTCATTTTCCACCATGTTGTTTGTGACCTTAAACCCTAGTTTCTTAGCAAATGGTAGTATTTTTCCAATGGTGAGATAAGGGCAACTCCAACACCTGCCCCATTCCTTTTGGCCTCTCTTTCAAAGTATAGCTACCATCCTATTATCATGATCACTCCTAAATGTTCATTGGGAAACTCTAACTCTTATGATTCATTATTAGCTACCAGATTCATTGCTAAGAACTCTACCATTATCATGCTTTTACCACTTTCTTGGTAACATATTCAACATTAAACTTTGACAATCGCTCGAGTGATAAGTGTCTATTTATGTATCATTTTCATATCAATTCGTCCATGTTTCTTTGCTATATTCCTTGGTATTTTTATGTTTTTGTGTGATTTTGATGTTTGTAGGAGTTTTGGAGCAACTTGCACAAAAATGGAGTAAAACCCTTCATTTTCACCTCTGCTAGTCAACCATCTTCTCGGATTTAATTGTATTGATATACAATGAACCCGATGACATATCATATACCGTTGAAAAGCTCTCGAAGTCTACTTTTTGGAGAAATTTACGGTTTATGAATCCATTCAGTGTACCGAAAGTTGTAATCAAAACAGTGTGAGAAGTGTAGAAATGTAATTCCACACATCACTGTAGCATGTATAATACGGGACACTGTAGCACGTTACTGTAGCAGAGTATTTAAACACATTTTAGGGTTTTATTTTGATAACTTGAAGAGGGGAGAACGTGGTGGAGGCTGTAGCTCTGGAATTCTTTCATCTCTTGGAGTTCTTGAAGGAGAAAGGAAGCTTGGAAGAGGAAGAACTACAATCCAAAGAGAATTACATCAAATTTGCTAAGTTTTTCCCTTCCCTTTCATTTTCTGGAATGTCTCCATGTTGTATTGTATTTACCACGTTCTTAAACATGTGTAACTGAATCTGAATTGGTTGAGGGTGATTTCAAAGCCCCTGATATGGTTTTTGTAAGTTGATTGTGTAAGGAATTGTTATCCAATTCTCTAATTGAAGTTGCTTGTATTTTCCATATTAATGCTTATGATTGCTTGCGGGATTGTATTTGAGTGGCCAACTGAATATAATCTGGTTGTTGTCTATTGCTAGACTAGAAATCTTGATCCGTAATTGTCTTGAATTTCTAATCCTTAGTAGCAAAATTGTGATCAGAGATTGCAATTGGAGAATACAACCTAAGTTAAATAATCCGAGCTTGTGTGTTTATTGCTTAGATCAACCTATCTTTCTTATCGTAATGCATCCATTGAATTAAATTTAGAGAGCTTGTTCTAGGTTGTTTAATGGATAGAGATTAATAAAGAGCCTGTTTTATTTAACAACAAAGTAAGGAAAGATTGGGATAACAGAGCTTGTTGTTATCTACGGTTGATAATTTCAATGTGTAATTGGATGACAATTCTATGTTAATTCGCAAATTCATATCTTGTGGCAGAGAATGAACTCTTAACCAAGTGTCTCTCATTGGTTTTTCACTCCATTTAACTTTGCTTTGTGTTATTCTTCATTTGCTTTCGTATTAAGTTTAGTTAATCAATCAACAAAACCCCCCCTGTTTAGTTTATTATTGCTGGAAAATAACAAATTCAATTAGAATCAATCCTCGTGTGAACGATATCTTACTTATCACTTTATTACTTGTGCGACTAGTATACTTGCTAGTTTCGAACGCATCAAGTTTTTGGCGCCGTTGCCGGGGATTGATTTTCTAATCGATTTGTTATTTTGTTTTCATTGTTGATTCATATTTTCTTTGTTTTTCTTTTCTGATTGTTTGTGTTTAGATAACATGGCATTAAACTTCTATCAATTCAGTAGCGGATTTGAGCCACAAGTACCATGGAGAGTAAATGAGGTACGCACTCCGAACATTGAACAACAACTTTCTGAGCTAACCTCTCTTGTGGAAAACATGGCTGTAGGAGATATGCAAAAATCTTATGAATGTGGGATATATTCTACGATGGAGCATCCACTCGACATGTATCCAACTTTACAAGAAGAATATATGGAACAAGCCAATGCCATGAGTGGATTTCCAGGACAAACCAGGCAATGGTATGATCCTTTCTCTAGCACTTACAATGCTGGATGGGAAGATCAACATAATTTCAGTTACTGGAATCATCAACCAATCACTCCAAATGCCATACAAAATCAGCCACAAGGTTTTAATCAATCTAGAGTGCAGCAACCAGTTCAAATGCAACCACCACCAATGCCACAACTAGCACCACAACCAGCTCCAGAAAACTCAGGTATGTCACTCCAGGATATTGTTAATGAACTTGCCACTAACACAATGCAATTCCAGCATGAAACTGGGGCAAGTATCCAGAACCTGGTAAATCAAATGGAACAACTGGCTACTAGCATGAGCAAATTTGAGGGCCAAAGCTCAGAAGAATTATCTTGTCAAACGGTGATCAATCCAAGAGAGAATTCTGGTGCGATAACTTTGCAAAATGAAGAGCAATTAGATGTCCTACCAAAGAAATCACAAACTGATGAAGGAGATGACACCACTTCCACCATGAACAAAACACTGACTTCTCAGGTAAATCATATAACTCCCATTCCTTCATATGTTTCTCCTCCACCTTTTCCTAGTAGATTGGCGAAATTGAAGAAGGAGGAACAAGAACAAGAAATCCTGGATACTTCTCACAAAATCGAGGTAAATATACCACTTCTGGATGCTACCGAGCAAGTACCTTGTTATACAAAATGTCTCAAGGAGTTATGCACCAGTAAGAGAAAGTTAAAAGGGAATGTGAAAGTAAGTGTGGGGAAAATGTTTCAGCTGTACTACCAAGAAAAATTCCTCCGAAATGCAATAATCCAGGTATGATCACCATTCCATGCACCATCGGTAAAACCAAGATTGAAATAGCTATGTTAGATTTAGAAGCAGCTATTAATGTCATGCCATTTATTTATGCTTCTTTAAATCTTGGACCTTTTGCGAAAACTGGTATTACCATTCAACTTGCTGATCATTTTAATGCATATCCCAAAAGAGTTGTGGAAGATGTGTTTGTGCTGGTGAATCCAATTGGTTTTCCCCGCCAACTGTCCCTATGTCCCTTGAATAGAGAATGAGACAGCTCCTAATCCAACTCCGATTCTTTTAGGGAGACCATTCTCGAAAACTGTTAGAACCCAGATTGATGTTCATGATGGCACTCTCATCATAGAGTTTGATGGCAAGGTGATATGTTTCAATATTTTTGAGGCAATGAGGTACTCTAGTAACTTACATTCTGTTTTTGCAGTTGACATTGTTGATTCTTTGCCACAACAATATTTTGAGTTAACTCGCAAGAATGGATTGGATGTAGCTATTAGTGAGAATATAGGGACAGAAAATTCCAATGAGTCAGGAATTTTGATACAAGTGTCCAAAGAAATGGAGGACGCTATAGCGAGCTTAATGCAGACCATAGCCAATACCACAAATAGGTATGATGTGTCGTACATTGAATTGCCTTTATCTAATGAGAAACTTCTTCCTTCTGTGATGAAAGCCAATACCTTGGAGCTTAAGTCACTGCCGGATCATTTGAATCATGGATTCTTGGGTGAGAATGATACTTTGCAGTTACATGGAAGGGGCCTTGCACGAATACAAGAGAAAAACTCATCGAATACTACATGATCACCAAATAAGCTATATGGGACGATTGACTATACAACCAGGCCCCACCATAGCCATGGCACCAATTCTTTCTTGTTGAAAAGATCCAGCCCACTAGAGAAGCACAGTTGGAGATTGGACCTCTGCCACAATGAATGGAACCGACACGTCAAAAAAAAAAAAAAAAAAAAGAGGCTTGAAGGACGTTAAACCAAGCGCTTATTGGGAGGCAACCCAATGTTTTAAAAAAAAAAAAGAAAAATAAAATGAGGTAATAATGATCGACTTTTGTGTCTCGAGGAGATTCCTTTCATAGGCCATCAAATTGATCAGGTTTTATCTCTCTTTGCCATCTGTCTCATTTGTTTTTATATTTTTTTACTTGTTTTTTACTTTTGTTTGTTATTGTTTTGTTATCTCTTTTATGTGTCTTTAGTTTCGTTTCTGCTATTTTCTTTTCCTTTCTTTTGTTCAATTTGATTACTCTGTGCTTTGAGCTCATTTGTGCAGCAGCTTGTGGAAACATCTAAACGAAAGCTGAAGCCATTGCCCGAAGGTTTGAAACGTGCACATCTTGGAGAAAAACAGACTCAATCGCATTATCGGTAATATCTCTCCTTTTCTTCTCTTCAATGGATGCCGATATCTTTCTGTCGAACCTTCGTAAATATTTTCCCTCACTTCCTCAAAATGCTGTGTCCAAAATTTATAAAGTACGGATGACTAGACTTTGGGCGTTGATGCTCCTAAATGTGCCTGCTAATATCCGATGGCTTATCGAAGCCAAGGTGAGATTGTCCGGTGAGCCGGACATTAATCTCGCAAAATACATGCCTGGTCTAGGTAATAGCTACTACGCCAAGAGGCGAAGAGCGAAAAGGTTACAAGTATGTTATAAATGTGCTAGATGGAATTGTAACCAGACTGGTCGTTCATGAGGTTTTGCGTCCAGGAATAGAGAAGATAAACTTTCATTTATTAAGAATGGTTTGAGTAATGAGTCGCTGATAATGTTTTGTTAACTCTCGAGTCACATTCTTGTGGACTTGTTCAGCGTGAATTGCTTAATCTATGGACACAATTTCGTGATGAATAGCAGTGTTATAGTCTAGGGAATCTGACTAAACATACTCCTATTGTGCCAGTTT